>JAQHUG010000107.1:1447449-1460806 GCA_028555095.1 Dicrostonyx torquatus | reverse complement strand
CTTTATTAACCAATGAAAGCAACCCAAAATAAAGAAGAACCCTCCTACACCAGAAAAGGAAAAGGAAAAAAATAATACAGGCTCTGTTTCCCAGTGTCTCACAAGGTGAGAAGTGAGACTGACAAATACATAAAAAGGTCTGGTGTTAGATTCTGTGCTAGAACTATGAAACATGCCAGAACCCCGGGCCAAGAGGCAATTCTGAACATGAGGGTTTGCACAACCTTTGCAGGCTTGTTGGATTTTTACCTGGAAAATGGGGAACATTTCATCTATTTCATTTGGCATGTATGGAGCAAGAGTCTTCCTAGCAGGCTTGCAGATTTGAACAGATGCCAGATGCTGCTGGAGGGAGAAGGCTTGTGTGAGACAAGACTCTAGGTTTTGGAGTTAAATTCTCAAAGTCTTTGCAAACCAAGATAAGAAGCTAAGAAAATTTTGAGAGTGGTCTGTAGTATATCTTAGACGAATGTATATGCAAGCAAAGGGTGTGTGTGTGTGTGTGTGTGTGTGTGTGTGTGTGTGTGTGTGATTGGGAAGGGAGAAGAATTAAGCTGCAGCTGGGGTTAGGGCTAGGGTATAATTGTGGGAATAGAACAAAGATTGTGAAGATTTCAGCTAGTTGTGGTGACTCACACTTGAGGAGCCAGGGCAAGAGAACTGTTCCAATCCTGAGGCCAGTTTGGGCTTTAGTTAAAAACCCTGGATCAAAGCCAGGTGGTTAGTGCACATCTTTAATCCCAGAACTTGGGAGGGAGAGGCTGAGGCAGGTAGATCTCTGTGAGTTCAAGGCCAGCCTGGTCTATAAGAGCTACTTCCAGGACAGGCTCCAAAGCTACAGAGAAACCCTGTCTGAAGAAAAAGGAAAAGAAAAGAAAAAGATCCTGTATCAAAAATGAAAGATTATGAAGATTTGATAATAATCAATTTCTAAGGTAGGTGGAGAGATGGGGGTGGTAGAGGAGGAGAGAGGGAGAGAAGGGAAGGGAGAGAGAGGGCTATCATTTTCACTGAAAACACAAGTTGGTTTGTGGATATAATTGGATATATGAAGACCTGCCCCATCCCAGCTCTGTTATGCAAAGGATTTGAAAGGACATGGACAATCAAATGCTAGATAAAATTCAAAGTCGCGTTTTCACATATGTTAGTGGGCTGTCTATGTAGAGTGTTATCCTCTAGAGGGAATGAGGCTGTTTTATTCCCTCCCTGTACCCTATGTCTGACAGAACAACTATTAACCCAAAGTCTCCAAATCATCTTCAATAAAGAAACATGTTCTGCCTTGTTTAACCGAGCATTTCACTGGCCTTTGAGCTGTTCTCCTGACGCTCTTCGTGAATGTCCCACAGAGTAGTTTCTACAGTACATTGAGAAACACTGCCTTGGGGTAGTATATGATTAAGGGTTAAGTGATAAAAGTGCTGAAGAGAGAAGGGCACCAGGGTGTCTGTCTGTCTGTCATCTCTCTGTCTATAGTAGCAGTGAAGTCTTTGGGAGGATAATCCCTAGGCAGACAGCCTTGAGGAGGAAGGCCTGGGTGACCTCTTCCCCCACCCTGATCACAGGTCTTAAAAGGCTCGCCATTCATTTAAAACTGTGTCTTTAAGGCTGTAAATACAGCCCTAGGACTTTACCCTTTAGATTCTAGTTCAAGGTGATGGTCACACGTATGTCCTGGAGGCAGTTCTGAGAGTTTAAAAGCTTCATTTAGTTTTCAAATGTTTACCAGTGCTCCAGGCTCTGGAAGCTACAAGACACTCTTGGAATTCAGAAATATAAGAAAGAAATGGGTTCCAGGATCGAATTATGGTTTCTTTTTAAGATACTGTTTCTAGTACAGGGAGAAATCACAACACATACACACACATACACACGCACACTGCAGAAGTTATAGTTTATCCTATAAAAACTCCTTGAAAGATGGATAACAGAGAAAGAACATCAATGTAATAAATATGTATGATTTTTCCTCTGTATGCAGTCATTTTAAATATTATTGCATTACTATTTTAAAAGGACCAACACAAGGCATTAACAAACTTTCTACATCACACATACACACATGCATGTATACACATACATTCACACATGCATGTGCACATACATGCACACACATGTGCACACACAACACATACATGCACACATACACACATACATGCACGTACATGCACACACATGCACAGACACACACATGCACACATACATACACACACACACATACACACATGCCAGTTGTTATTCTAGTCACTATATACCACAGGCATTGTATTATCATTGTCGAACTTGGGGCTGAAGACTGGGATGGTTCACAGTTATACTAAAACACGTGTTCTGTTTCTCCTTAGTTAAGGAGCGGCAGCCATACTCACCTCTTGTCAAAAAGGAAACTATTTCATGATTGGTTGAAGTGCTAGAAACCAGAGATTTACAGCTCTCTCGCTCCCAATGCTCATGTGGCTCTTGTCTGATAAAAGGTACCCATCGCCAGACAGATCTCATTTACAGTGTAATTCTTGGGTTACCAAGGTAACACTAGGTTAATCATCTGTACTACACTTTGCCTAATTGAGGGAGAACACTCCAGCTCCCACTTCAGTCCTTGAAAGATCAAACCTCTCCTCTGCCCTTCCCCCGCCTGCTGTGTGGAGCTTGTCTTGGATGCACTTGACTTCAGAGCACCTCTCTCACGAGTGCTGGCACACGGTAGACTGCCAACGTGTCACCTGTGCTGAGCGACTGGGCTGCTACAAAGGTCACTCCCTGTTTGTTATATATAAACAGAATCACCATTGTGCTACAGTCTGGAATTCTACTGAGATAGGTAAACTTACAATTTTGTCTGCTCACTTCAGCATGATGTGCTTGTCAGTTGATGATTCTTGGCTTTTTTCAGTGGATGTGAGAAATTTTATTTAAGCAAAAAGCTGTGGAGACTTGGGCTGAGCCTCCTAAAATTTTGTGTGCCAAACTTCAAGCAAGATTTCCAAGCACCATGTTAAGTTTCTCTTTGTTTTTATTTCACCTCCCTCTGAAGAAGAGCAAGCCTCCCCCACCCACAGGCCAGCTACCAGCTGCTTCTGAGGAGTGACACACCAGCTGACGTTAACCAAGGTGAACAGTGGTAAAGCAGAAGTGGTTTGGCACTGGAGGAAAAGAGATATAAAAGCGATGGGTGGTGACGCTTTTCTGGAATCCCAGTACTCTTGAGTTTTGGAGTAGAAATCCCACGAGGGACTACATCAGGATAGGTTTGGCTGCACATCTCAATATGTCAGCTAAACAGACAGGGAGTGGTGAAAAGCAGAGAAAGATTTGGGAAGAGGAGACAAACACTGTAGGCTCTGGCTCGTCTTTTGTATTTTCAGTCTCAGAGGACCCCAAGATAGGTTCTAGACCAGTAGTTTCCAACCTTCTTAATGCTGTGACCCTTTAATACAGTTCCTCAGGTTGTGGTGACCCCCAACCATACAGTTATTTTCATTACCACTTCATAATTTTGCTACTGTTATGAATCATATTATAAATATCTGTGTTTTCCTGATGGTCTTAGGCGAGCCTTGTGAAAGGGTCATCTGACACTCACTGGGGGTTGAGAACCTCTGTTCTAGGGAGACACTTGAGGGCATGTCTACACCAGAGGTAAGAAGTACACCAAGTAAGGAGACAGATGGAGAAAGGATCCAGAGATGGCAGTATCCAGTCCATTTCTAGTAATCCCGCAGACCCAAGGGGAAGCCAGCATAGAACAAAAATAAATAGAACAAATATACAGACTATTTAGCATTCAGACTAGCTGGCCATCATCTTAGAGAGCCAACTGACAAGATCAAGTCTTTAAAAATCTACCCCGGTGTTACAAGTTCATAATCCCAGTACTTGAGAGTCAAAGGCAGGAGAATCAAGAGTCCATTGCCAGCCTTTTTTACATAGCAAGTTTGAGATTTCATGAGACTCCATTACTAATACACAAACCACAATAATGGCAACAAAACTCACTCAATACCTGCCCAAGGTGCTGATTTTGGTCTTGACTAAAGGGAAAGACTAAGCAAAAATCAAACAGAAAAATCCCTAACTTAGCTCCAAATCGCTGAGCTTCAAGACTGTCTGTACAAAGTTGCGTCTCAGGACTGATTCGTTCCCCTCTCCTACTCTTTATTTTAGACTTTGGAAAGCAATGGCCGGCGTGATTCTGCATGTTTCTCCTTCATTCCATGTGACCTCTAAGTATTTTCAACACACATGGATTGCCAAAAGCCAAATACTGAAAATGTTTTCCCTCCCATATCCTTGAATTAAAGATCAAATCCTCCCTCCAAAGGGAGTGGAAGTCTCGACATTGTGGATGGATCTGTTCATTGTGTAAAGCTTTAGTTCTTCAGGGTTCTGTGGAGACATCCTGTGTATGTTCTCTCTCCACTGCAGAGTTCTGTGTTCAGCATTTGACAACACCTGGTTATCTAAGTTCTTCCTTTTGTATGTCGAGGATGAGTTCTTCCCTTGCAGGTTGTTAGGGAGACTGATGAGGTGAAGGGTTTGTGTATGTCCTGTCACTCGCTCAGTGAGAGATAGCATTATTAGGGAGATGGGTAATGTGAACAACTTGAAAAATTTCCCCCCATTGATCTTCAGTCCCTTCAGGGAAGAGCCATCTTACATGGCCTATATTTTTTTTTTCAATTTTAGGCTGCATTGTTTTTCTTGAGGGCCTCTCATCCTGGTTTCATCTTATTTACTAGAACATACTATCAACTCAAGCAAACTATATGCCCCAACTGTAAATTCTGTGTCCCAGATTGCCAGTCCTAAAAAACAAAAACAAAAACAAAAACAAAAAACAAACCCTGTAGTAAGTGGCGTGAGCAGGTTGTGTCCCGCTGCCCAGCTCCCAGAGCAGGCAGGCTGTGTTCCCAGCACAGGCTGTGTTCTCGGCACCCAGCTATCTTAACTCGAAATAATTACACACAAACTGTATTCATTTAAACTCTGCCTGGCCCATTAGTTCTAGCCTCTTGTTGGCTAACTCTTACATCTTGATTCAGCCCATTTCTAATAGTCTGTAAGACACCACGAGGTAGTGGTCTTACCTGGAAACATTCAGCATGTCTGATCTTGGCAGCTTCATGGTAGCAGCTCTCTCTGACTCGGCCTTCTCTCTCCCAGAATTCCGTTCTGTCCTCCCTGCCTATCTAAGATTTTGACCTATCAAAAGGCCAAGGCAGTTTCTTTATTCACCCAATGAAAGCAATACAAATGAAAAAGCACCTCCTACATCAAAAAACCTTGACTATTATAGCTATGACACTTATTTTAGACAGTGTACCATTGTTTAAAAAAATGAAAAAATGCTAATGAATGTAACATATTATTGTTAGAGAGATGAGGTCAGAATCTTCCCATAGAAGAACTGGTCAATGAAGAGATGTGGTGGTAACACTAATAGCATGCACAATGAGTATTCCTTCAGGAAACATTAGCAAAGCCAGTGGTCTAAGCATTCCTCTAGGAGACAGTCTCCTAAGGTGCAAGCCTTTCACAACTATAGGCATAGATAACAGGACCTTTGCTACTCGGCATGGGCTACAGAAATAAGCAGTGTATCTGTTTTGAATGCCATCTGGAGCAATGTCAGCAGTTGCCGAGAAAGTTGCCAATCTGAGCATGTCCTGTGGACTCTATGTTATCAAGATGTGTGCTACCAATGTTGGTGCCTTCTAGACACCCATATTGTATACAATGGGTGAATTTGAGATGAAAGTAAATTACACCAGAATGAAAATTCTCCTGACTGTGTTCAAGAGGTTTACTTCTTATTTGACTTCTATATCCTCAACTGAAAAATACCCTAGGGGCATCTTCTGAATTTTCCCAATCTGGTTATGCTTAGATCTCTTTCTCACATGTTCTATAGGAAGCTTTCCTACCAATAAGCAGATTAAACAAAATCTTCCTTTGCTGTTGTTGTTGTTGTCATGTGTGTGTGCATGTCTGTGACCAGGGTCACCCTCAGGTGTCTTCCTCAGGCCATCACCTTTTGTCTGTTTGTTTTGGTAGGGTGAGATAGGGTGGGCAGGGGCTCTTGTTGACCTGGCACTCACCAGGTAGGCCCAGTGAGCCCTTGGTATCTGCCTCCCTCCAACTCCCCAGCTCTGGGGTTATAATTGTGTTCCATTATGCTGCTTTCTTTGTCTATTTGTTTGTTTTTACACGGGTTCTGGGGACAGAACTCAGGTCCTCATATTTGCAAGGCACTCACTTTAGCAACTGAGATATCTCCCAAGTCCTACATCTTAATTCTTTTGAAAAAAGAAAAACTGTATATGTAGTAAAGTAATTTCATCCACTGTTTTAAGTTGAGCATGTTTTTTCTTTACAATGCTGCTGTTTGCTGCTGTCTTCTTACATTTGTTTTTGGAAACAACTGGACTTCCATTGCTTTCTTTTTTTTCTTTTGCCCAGCATTTGTGTTCCGGTATTATGTGGATGAAGCGGCTTCTTTTCCAGTGGGCAGTGGTGTTGTTGGCCATGTCAGCATCCCCCTCCTCACTGTCTTCTTTTTAATTATCTGTCAGAATTTTTATAAACCATGCTTCTGGGCCATCTACTCTGTTCCTTTTGACATATCAGCCCATTCTTGGTCCTTATGCCTATTTCAGGTTGTACTAGTAATTGGTATGAAATTACAATTCAGTCAAGCAAGTATTCCAGAAAGGAAATGAGAATTCTTTTGTGTAGCAGTCAGGAGAGAAGCTTCTTGTCATGACTTTGCTAATGGTGTCATGTATTCATCTTAGCTTACACCTATTTGTAGACTTAAGAAGCTTTGAAAATATATCCATATAGTTTTAGACTAAGTGACTTGCATATTTAAAGAGCCATTTTTTTCTGTTCATTTGTTTCAAACTTCTGAAAAGGACAGTTGGCACATATTGTCTCTGTGCCCAGAAATCCAATTTCAGAGATTTGAGTCTGCTCTAAAAGCAATCTGCCATCAAATATAGTCAGAGACTGTCCTGAGGAAAGTAAAGATGGAGCAGGCTGCCCCTCCTCCCCCCAATTGTTAGAAGCACACTTAAACATAGCCCCAGGCAACAACATTGTGCCTCTTTCTTGCCTTCTCTTCTGTGGTCCTTATTTCCTTAAAGATACATTTTCATTTAGTTAAGAATAAGATGGCTTGTTTGGGATGATCTTTTTCAGACATTGGAACATTAAATTATATTTCCTCCCAGTTGTCACCATAATTCTAGAAATTCTTATGAGTTCAAAAGTACCAATCCTTTATTTGTCCAAAGATCCACATCCACACCTGAACTAATTATTGCTATGTGTATTTACCATGCTGTAACAATGCAGAAGACTTTATCCCAAAGAATACAACACACTCTGGACTGATTCCTCTATTTGACAGAATTTAGTTGTTTCCAAATAAGACATTTTTAGCCCGATGTCATCTGTGCAGTCTTCCCATTCTGATAATCGGCATTCATCTCTGGTCAGCGACGCTGAAGCCTCTGCATCACAATACTGGGATTTCTTTGTGAGACACAGTTCCCTTCAATCAACTTAATATCCCATCCTGGTCTCTAAGGGACAATAATTGAGTTTAGGCTAGTTTTAAATAACGATAAGGGCTGGGGACCCAGATGGGTGTTTCATTGATTAACACTCACTCTGGCCCAAGGCCCCAGTGTCACGCATTAGATTAGGACATTATGAAAAGAATGACAGAGTTTTGGTGCTTTCTTCCTCTCAATCACATTCTTTCACATATTAAGTTTATCCCCCCCCTAGGTAGCTACTTTGTCATGCAGAAGGCCTTAATCCACTGATGGGGCGCTCCCTGCTCTCACTTTGATGGCTTCTCTGTTTACAAGAGTAATGCAGCCTGTGTCAGTCGAAGTACTCAGGACAAGGACAACTGAATACGGCTTTTAGATGGACAGTGATCCCTCTGAGAAAACAAAAGCCAACCCCGAGTGCACACACACACACACCCAGACACACACACCCGAACACAAATCCACAGACACACATGCACACACAGACACCAGCAAAATGAGGTTGCTTTGAAATGAAGTTACGAGGCTCGCCTCCTGAAGAAGCAGACGTTGGGATTTCATCAAGAAGGCCCCATGTTACTGATCTCCTTGTTTGGTACTTTATCTTTTCTTCACCTTTGACCTCCCTTTCAGTCTCTCTTCAAGGCGTCGTGAACGTAAGCCCTTGTGGTGTTCTTTTAGAAGTAGGATTGCTGCCATCCCCTCGGGTGAGTTCAAACAGTGGCTGGAATCAGTGACAAGATTGGGTACAGATTTGGTATCCTGGCTGGGAAAGAGATTACGGGTCAGTCCCCAGTGCTGGGGGACAATAGATTCAAGCAGTTCAGGATTTTTTGGATATCCGAAAAAGATTTCATGAAATTTGTAAAGATCTAACAGTGTACTGCAGATTTCATGTGTTCTAAACAGCTTATACTAAGTAGTACTCGCGATGATGAGGGAATGGCGTGGGCACAGCTTGGCAATTTCTCCAGGAAGGGCTCCTCTAGACTAGGGGGTCTAGACATGGGGGTCAGTCTAACGCTGTCACGCTGTGGTGCCCCGTGAAGCAGGTGGCCCCTTGTATTGAGATGCATATCTTTGAAGGGTACCCTAACTTTAGAAGGCCTCCTGTCCTCACTGTGGAGATTCATTTGTTCACTCCAGTAGGCTCGGATGACCAGGAAATGCCTTTCCAACCTTCCAGACCTGGCAAGCGAAATGAATTTAGAGTTGGCTACTATAAAACATATATACTACACTATGCTATAAAATATACTCTGATACACATGATAATGATTTTGACAAGTCACGAGGTTAGAGGCTGTAGACCCTCTGATATGTATACATGTATGGCAATAATATTTCCCCATAAAAGGGAAACTACCCAGCGCTCCTCCTACCTTTTGGCATTTTGTTTTCCATCACTATTGCATGAGCAAATCTTCTTTGGGGTTTATCTAGACTTGAAAATATTTTTGAAATTATAACATTCTTGTTCTTGCCGCAGTTGCAAAGAAAGGTATTACTGCAGGTAAAATTTCCAAACTTTGTGCCCAAATCTTCCAATTTTCAAAGGCTGAGAGCCTGGCTGAATCCTCACAGCTGTGGCCATGTTCATCCTTTACCTACTTGTCCTCTGATACCTCCGAGTTGGAATTTGCAGGAAAAGTGGGTAGTGATTACTGCACGGACATGGTAAGAACACAAACAGGAGGACTCATTCCTAAAAGACAGAGCATTTGTTATGCCCAGAGTGTGCCCTGCCTCAGACTGCCGGAACAGGCTAGGAGCAGAGCTGGTAGCCTTGACTTGGAGCCATCGCTTCAACGAGAGGCCCATACTTTTACTGCTGCGGATCCAGGTGGGCTCATCAGTGGCGCTCTCCTTAGGCAGAGGGCATTTCTTAGCTCTTTGCAGGTGGTATTATGTTTTGAAGGCACACAATGATAGTTCAGTGCTCCTCCTTCCAGAGTTAACCAGAGCCCTACTAGCTCATTTTGAATTAAGTCACAAAGCTTTATTGAAGCCTTTCCAAACAGTACACAGTGCTAACCACAGGTATCTCACCAAATCCTGGGCTTCCCTTCCGTGCAGGCAGAATGCAGGTCACACAGAATAGCTAGGAAGTAGAACAGACAGACTTCAAAGCTCCCAAATAGACATCGCCCCAAGGGCCTATTTGTGTCATTTGGTATCTGTGGGCCCTATACTCGGAGGCTTTAGGGGTTTGACTTCCATTCTGGAAGACAAGTGATTTAGGAAAGGACAGGTTGGTTGAGATCCCTGGATAATTCTGTGGCCTCAGTCTTGGAACCTGTGACCTTGGTCCATCAATACTTGAATGTGTCCGATTATTTCCTCCCAGAGACATCAAGTCAATTTAAATAGATTAAAAACCAGGGTTGGAGCTGAAATGAATTGTATTAAGTGTTGTCAAAATTTTCCAAAGAACAAGTAGACAGGGCGGTGCCGGTTGTTCGCCGGTGGCCTCAGCCTGAAGAAAGTGTATTTAACGTACACCTGATATTTCCAAACATTTCTCTTAAATGTTTGGAAACACCTAATGGTTAAATTCTCACATGCACCACCAAAAGCTGGAGACATCGATTAGAGAATGAAATTCAGTATCTTAGGTCTCCAAGGGTTCCGTACAGCTTCTGGGCAGCTAGGAACATCTACGCTCCAACTCTTAAGCAATACAAGTGGATGGTGAAGTTCAGTTTTAAAAAAAAATCCCTGTGGTGGCTTACCACCAAATTACCACCTACGCCAGTGTTTTTTATGCCTGCTCTGTCTTGAATGGAAATTAGTTAAAATGAGATAAAAACTACATGGAAAATGAAGCGGTTGGTTTGAATTATTAAAGTTTTTTGTTTGTTTTTGTTGTTGTTTTGTCTTTTTTTTTGTAAGGCAATGATTTGTTTACTTCCCGCTGGTGGGTTTGGTCTCTAGCATTCCCTGACAGTCAAAGTTTAGCTCAAGTTTTACTCTCTCTGCCATTAACAGATGGCATGCAGATCTAAGCATAAGCTGGGTCTCCGGGGCCACAGGCAAAGGGTGAGGGCTGCTCCCCTGTGGACACCCTCAGAAGTGCCTAAGCTGGAGCAGCACAAATGAAAAGGTCTAGTGCTGGTGTTAATTACACAGAAACCACACAGAAAGTGCTGGCTGTTGCTGCGTTGAGAGGTTGGGCATCTCGATATGGGAACACTTTGCAGAGGACAATGGTGTGCTGATTAACATAATCTCTGCCACGTCCTCAGAAAACCATCCGGGAGCTGCCTGCGACTTCTCTTAGTCCTTCGCCTCTCATGTCTGGATTTAAAGAATGGTATTGTAAAGAGGAGGCTTTGTCCTTGGAGCCTGACAGTTGTGTTTTTCCCGCCTTCATCTGATCATCCCTGTTGCTAGTCTCCTGCTCTCTGGGCAGGCAGACAACGGAAGGAACTGAAGTCTCAGGTCACTGAGTAAACCTCTCTGGGCTGTGTTATTCTTAATCCAGACTCTGAACTTCTTCATTTTCTTATAAGACATTCTCTCATTGATTCTTCCTGTTTGAACCCAGGAAAGTCCCTTTAATATTGTACCATAGAAAGTTCAGAGCAAAGGACACTGAACTGTGGAGGTTTTAGGTAGCTTTAAGTATACAAATAAAAATGCAAACAACATCCAAATTGTTTTGATTCTTCTACACTTTAATCAGACACCAAGGTACTGTTCTTATATTTTTATATCAAAATGTGGGCTGTTGCTAATGTACTTATTCAGAGGTCTGCACCTAAAGTCTTTGGTGTTGAGGGTTTTGTTCTTTTTTTTTCCCCATGAAAAGAATTTAGCCATTTGCACAATGCAGCTGAATGCAGTCCTCTTGGGGGCTGGTCCCGTGGCTAATGCATGGGTTTGTTGGCCACTTTGATCCTCGATGCCCTGTTTTAAGTCTTGCTAGGACTGGTTAAGCTGGTGCTGTGACCCTGAGGATAACTTGAGGGTTCTGAAAGTCATGAGACACGGTCCCCAAGATCAAAATAAAAAAAAATAGGTCTGGGGTCAGGAAACTCAACAGGCCCCCGGAAGCTCATCGCTTTTACAGCTGGTGATGGTCTCTTGTGTGTTTAGAAGCCGTCATTAGGATTCTAACAAAGAACTGCATTATGGGATTGCTGCAGGGCAGACTCTTTGAATCTTATTCCTGGTTTAAAAAAAAATATATTAAAAAAAATACTAACCTAACTACAACAAGTCAACTTCTGACTGCTGACAGGAGACAAGGTAAAAGTACAAGGGACGTGTTAAAGAACAGTTTTAGACATCAATGGCCAGAGAAGGACTGGGTGGCTGAGTCTGGAGTTAGGGTGAATGTAATGAACTTCTGGAGTCGCTGGTGGTCTCTAAAGGAGAAACTGCTAGTGTGGATGGAGACCTTGAACAGAATGCTAGCATCAAAGTTTGCTGACCTTCCCAGGGTTCCACCCTGCCGACTGAGGCTGGACTTGGGTCAGGATCTAGACAAGATGCTTACACCCAGGTCACACCAAAACTTAGCATCTTAACTCATCAGATTCCCTTAAGATTTTCCTTTCTGGTATGAACGGCTTCAATGCATCTGATTTTCCTTCACAGGTAGCTCATTCTACTTCAGTCTACAATCCAAACCAGCTTTCAGCATCAGAGACAGCATGACCGGCTGGGGTACACGCATCTGAGTCAAGACATCCCTACGGTGCATCAAAGATGATTTAAGAGACTTGTACACATCACCTGGGAGTTATATCATGAAGTCACACTGTTGATTGGAGCCAAAGGCCAAACCAAGCCACTCTGTCATGAGATTCAGTGTGCTGTGTGGCAGAGGGGAAGGGCCCTTCATGTAGAACCTGATCTACCCAGTTATTCCTGGATCTACTTCAGCAGCTTGGTGGCTGACCTGTGACACTGTCCTATCTTCTGTACAGTGCTCTTGGTAGTGACTCCATAGTTCTGTAAGCAGGTTAAATCTTTTCTTTTAACTGTTGGGTTTGGGAGATTTAAAGGCAAGTCTTACCTGTGCTCCTTCTGGGAATGTCAGTGAACATTTATACACACTCGGTTCTGATTACCAACCAGGACTTAGGAAGTGTTACAAGAATCTGCAAGATGCAGTTCCGGTCCTGAAGGAGACCCTTAACAGGAGGTAAGGACAACAAGCTGCCGGCAGAAACTATTACAAAACCAAGGCACTAGAGGCTGCGGAAAGTGCTTACTTAACGGGTGCAACCCCCGGCTTCAGCCCCCAGTCATTGTACACTGGGCAGGTGTGGTGGCGCATGTCTCTAATCTTAGCACTCGGGAAGAGGGGAAGGATCTCGGGCTTGGGAGCATTCTTGGCTACATAGGAAGTTTGGGGCCAGTCTGGGATACATGAGACCTTGTCTGAAAGCCAAAGTGAAGTAAAGCAATGATGAAAGAACTCTAGCTCTCCTGGTGAGCATTGTTTGGAGACCTACTGTGTACACCACACTCCAGCGAGCATTTTGGCAGTCTCAGTGAATTACTGAGTATGACAATATGTTGGATGATAAGATATATATATATATATATATATATCTGATGAACTCTTCTATGTAGTAATGCAAGGCAATAAAACATAAACACCAAGCGGCTAGGGTGCATGGCACTAACTGTGGTTTTGAAGCTGAAATTTGGACAGTCTAAGTCTGTCTCCCATCTTGGTCGCCTTAGACAGCTCAAGGTATGTGTGGTGTGGCTCACACCGCTGCTTATTCTGGGTTTCAGTTCTCACATTCTTCTAGGTTTAGAACTCTGCCCTCAAG
>JAQHUG010000107.1:1425441-1436411 GCA_028555095.1 Dicrostonyx torquatus | reverse complement strand
CAAGGCACATCCTATGTAAAGGTGGTACATGAAAGGACAGAGAGAGCCTCTGCTGTGAAGCAAACTTGGTACACTATAAATAGGTATCCCTCTCATTGGTTAATAAAGAGCTGAATGCCTATAGCTGGACAGGAAGAGATTGGGCAGGAGAGCCAGACTAGGAGGATGCTGGGAAGAAGAAGGGTGGACTTTTTAGAGTCACCAGCCAGACACAGAGGAAGCAGGATGTGTATGAAATGAGGTAACAAGCCATGAGCCATATGGTAGAATTTAGATACGAAATATGTGTTAATTTAAGTTGAAAGAGCTAGTTAGTAATAAGCCTTATCTATTGGCTAAACATTTATAATCAATATTAAGTCTCTGTGATGTTTATTTGGGAGCTGCTGGTGGGATAGAAACTTTGGCCAACAAACCTAATTGCATACTGAAGGATCTTGAGAGAGAAAGCCTGGTGGGTGACTTTTTAACAATGAACTTTGCAACTTTGACTCTAAGAAGTGTTTAGGATTTAGCTGCTTGTCTTTTCACATTGTTTAAGATTTAATTTCCTGTTTGAATTGGCGTGATAAATTAATGTCAAAAAGGGGCAGGATTTTATGATAGTTCTCCTAAACTAAGATTGCCATGAGTGTGAGGGTGGAAAGGTCCTAAGGTGAGGGAATGTATGAACATGTATGTGCAGCAGGAAGTGAGAACAAAGACTGCAGGGCAGATTTCATCCTTAGAGACACAGAACCACCATAGCAAGAACTGAGCATGAGAACGGGAAGGTGGGATGGCCCCACTACCAGGTGTAATGTGTGGGCAGAGTGGATCTCGCCTAAGGAAACAATTGTGTGATACCTTTCATGACTCCCAGCACATGGACAACCATCATGTCAGCTACCGGGTAACAGATGTGTGATACCTTTCATGACTCCCAGCACATGGACAACCATCATGTCAGCTACTGGGTAACAGATGTGTGATATCCTGCATGACTCCTAGCACATGGACAACCATCATGTCAGCTACTGGGTACTTTTAAAGGAAGTATCACCAAAGAGCCTCCTAGACAAGGATGTTCAACTCACTAACTGGGCTTCAAGTTAATGGAAACTTACTTGATGAATATTGTGAAACCCCAAGTTTGTTTTTCAATTAGAACATATAATTAATAATCTCAAACACTTCATTTCTCATTCTAGGCACCAAAAGTTCTTGCATTAGGACAAAATGGGGTCAGCAAATGCATCATCTTTGATTTGTGTGGGTGTTCAAAAAGCAGTCACAAAAACCAACATCTGAATGTTGATTTTCGGATCTTTATAAGGGACTAGTGATATAAACATCTCCTCCTTAGTTTCTCCAAAGCTAATTAACCATTTGCCTTAATTTACTCAGGGACTCCACCCCCAACTCTTGTTAGCTCCTTGAGTCACCTGAGGCAGAAACGTGCCACGTTCCTCTGTGTTTTCTGTACCATGTAGGTGCCTAATGAACATGCTTTCTGACGGATTCTCCACAGAGCCTGATGGATTTACCACAGAGCTTGACCTCTTGCTCCCTTCCTCAGAGAGCTCCCAGCTACAGGCAGATACTTCCTGCTGTCTATTGCTTTCAATTGGGAGGATAGGGGCAATGTCCTTGAAACTATAAATCTTATTAGGTTCTGCTTTATGTACGATGCAGTAATAGTTGAAATAAATATCTATCGTGCATTTAAGAAGTGTGTCAAGTTTTTAAATACAGAACAACTTAATACAAAAAACTCAGAATCAGTTAATGGTAGCAGTGAGCCAGGCAGATGCAAAGGCTCTGGTTTCCTACCATATAGTAAGAAATTCCAAATCTCACTTCTCAAACAATCGGTGTAACTAAACAGAAATATGCATTACTATACAGCTAGTCTGCCATGCATTCGGGTTTTGAGACAGCTAGAGGGGCTGAGCTGGAAGAAGTAGGAATTTTTCTGTCAGTCTTTCCCTCTGCTGGTGGTCGTCCACCCTGAGAAGATGGACACTGGGCTGAGGAGGGACTAGCAGCACTGTTTGCTCACGGGAGTTCCACTTCTTTCCTGACCCCTTCTAGTTTCTTCGTTTTATCATAATCAGAATTATAGAAACGAGCTTGGCATTCCCCCGGTATAGAATGTTGTACTTGAAATACTCCAAAAGAAGATGTTGAAGAATGCTTCAAATTAGGCTGGTTGCTCTGGCAACAGAGCCAAGCACCTGGATGGTTTGAGTGATGACAGCTTGGGCAGGTGAACAGTACAGACGAAAGGTAATTGGTTCCCAAACTTTGCCCAAGAACTTGGCTTTGACTAATGGTGCCAGCAACATGTAGCGATCTTTAAAGACATTACAATAAAGTTTGTAAAGCAATCATTTCAATTTCTGAATTTATAGACATTTTCTTCATATAATTCCTTTTTCATAGGGAAAAATTCCACTGGTATTCAGTCCAAAGGCAAAAGTAACTACGAATACTTTCTGACTTGGCACCAAGGAGATGGACATGAGGTCGGGGTGGGTATGAGTTTGGGCAAAGCAAATGATTGTGCTAGAATTATGATTCCTTATTTATGCCTGCTAGCAATTTGCTTGTATCCCTTGGAACAAAGAAAACCTGATGATGGTGAAACTGCAGACCATGGTGATGTTGATCAGCACACTCAAAATTGTGTAATAATGGGTGAATGAGGAGAGATGAGCGGAGGAAAATAAAGGAAGAAAATTGTTTACATATTTATTTGTATTGAAAACATTTTTCATACAATATATCCTGATTACAGTTTTCCTTCCTCCAGCTCCTCTCAGATCCTCCCCACCTCAAATTCTCATTAAAATGCTTGCAAACTGAATACAAGAACACATCGAAAAGCTCTTCCACCACGAACAAGTAGGCTTCATCCCAGAGATGCAGGAATGGTTCAGCATATGCAAATCAATACAGTGATCCACCACATAAACAGACTGAAAGACAGAAATCACGTGATCATCTTATCAGGTACAGAAAAAGCTTTTGAGAAAATCCACCATCCCTTCATGAATGCAAGCTTTGGAGAGATTAGGGATACAATGAACATCCCTCAACATAATAAAGGTGATTTCCAGCAGCCCCACAGCTGATGTCAACCTAAATGCACAAAGAGCTCTTTAAAACATCTCAGAATCCTGGGAATATTCCAAGCTCTGACACAGCCTGAAGTGACATGAAATAAAATTTGTATAGGAATGCAGTGCTCAGGGAACATGACTCATGGATTTTTGAGTTAATTATCTAAAAGCTAAGTAGAAACAAGGAAACAGAAAAGGCAGGGCAGGGACCAGATTCTAGGAAGAAAGAGCAAAGTGTGAAAGAGTTGGGAGAGCATTGCATGGCTGGAGGGCATGGCTGGAGGACTGCAACTGGGCAGAAGGTGCTGAGCCAAGACTGGGAAAGAAGGGGGAGGAAGAACAAGCAAGGTTTTGACAAAGACTGTAGTGTTTCGAATCAATGAAGAACTTTGAAGAACTTCAGGTCATAGAAAAATGGACATCTGGCCGGGTGGTGGCGGCGCACGCCTTTAATCCCAGCACTCGGGAGGCAGAGGCAGGTGGATCTCTGTGAGTTCGAGGTTAGCCTGGTCTACAAGAGCTAGTTCCAGCACAGGCTCCAAAGCCTCAGAGAAACCCTGTCTCGAAAAACCAAAAAAAAAAAAAAAAAAGAAAGAAAGAAAGAAAGAAAAGAAAAATGGACATCTGACATCTGTATTTTAAGATAGTGTGTTTTACCACACTCCTGGGAAGGTATGGCCCCGGAAGAAGATGGGTGAGTCAGTCATGACCTTGCTGCAGAAATCCAGTGAGAGATAACCTCAGGGGCAGAAGTCGTGGAAACAGTCAGAAGAGGGTTGCGACAAAAGAATGAAAATGCAGGAGTGTGAGATCGACTGGGGAAGACTGTGGTGTCACAGCCCCTGGCTAGGGTCCCCTGGCTGTCCAGAGGGCCAATGCTCAGAGGAGGGGCTCAGCGAGAGGGTCCTAGATGTCCTAACGGGGAGAGATGGTGTGGCATCGTCAAATGTGAAATGTTTGTTAGTGATCTGTCCTCTAAACAAGACACACGTCCAGGACTCAGGCCCTACAGCTGAAACTGGGATCTGATAAGGTTAGTGAGAAAAGACCACAGGGGTTCAGGACTAACCCTTGGAGGGCCATGGGCTAAAGGCGGGCAGCCTGGGAAGAGAAGGGCTAGGAAGAGAGTTCTAGGAGGAGGGTGGTGGTGTCCCTGAATCTAGGGAGAGAGTCAGAGTGTGCAGTGCTGTTCCAGCAAGCGCGTGAGTGGAGCCACTGCTGCCGTGAACGTGAGGGCAGTGCAAGGCCCAGGCCATCCACCTGTCCATTTTCCTACACAAATTCAGTCTGTAATCTTATGTAGCCACGGCCAACAGTCATCTGAAGAAAAATTTCTGCAATTCTTTTAATTTTTAAAATGAATAACAGTGTCATTGTAGTAATTTGTTAATATATTTTTGAGAAATATGTGTGATTGGGAGAGGAGATTAAAATCGAGTGGAAAAATATAAACATTTTACTAAGAAAAAAATATAAATTGAAAATTTTCCATTATTTCTAAAGTGAATGAATACGAAGAGAGGCTTTTACATAAAGAATTCAACTGCCCAGTAAGATATTTTAGAGTACAAACATGTATATTACAACTAATCCTATAAAACATATATGTTAAAGCCATGTCCCAGAGAAATGAAAGAAGGCCTCTGCGAGATTCTGTGACATGTTTTCTTGGCCTGCTGTGTTACTGCATGACATCTAGGTGCACCTATGCATGTTTTCCATTTTCTTTGTCATTTAAGGCTTTTGTCTTCTCTTGCAGAAACATACGTGGAGTGGGCTTTGCTCCTGACTATGCAGCTCAGTGTGTAATTTTTACAGCTCTTTCTCAGCTGTTAATATATTTCTATGGGATATGTGTAAATAGACGCCATAACCGTCTAGAAGTTACTCAGCCAGCCAGTGAACCATGTAATCTGTTGGTTCTGAGACAGCAGTGATAGGGTGAGACATTTTCCTCATCCCTACCCTCCGAGTAGCATCTAGACTCTGAAAGCCAGCTCGTGTGCTGTTGGGGCATGTCTGATCTCACTATATTATCACATCCGGGAGAGAGGATTTGGATAATGACCGTCTGGTTTAGAAAAATAGACACTATTTAGTGACTCAGGTATTGGTAAGGTGGGACTTTTGAGCTGGAATTTGGTTCTGTCCTTGGTTAATTTCATACTCTGTATTTCATCACTGTTCCCTCTCTTTTAACAATGTAAGTTAGAAATAACCTTGCTAATTAGCGTCTATTTTTAGCTTGATGACATGACACAGCCAAGACAGAGTGAGAACATTCCAGAGCCACCAGCACACAGGCAGAGAAAGTCTCCTCTGAAGGGAAGGTGGGCGGAGGGAACGAGGTTTAAAGGCAGCACTTGGAGGTGGACTTGGGAACACATGCCTACTTTGAATAGTCAGCTTCAGGAAGGCAGCAGCTTAGAGGATCACTTCTTAGGTTTTCTTTGGCATAGACAGTCAGGGCACCTCTCTAGGAGGCTTCCCTTGGTTCACTGTTACCCTGGCAATGAGTGAGTTCCCTCAACATTGAAGCTTCTACCACATTCAGATACGCTGCCTCTTCCGTGTGCCTACACATGGTCTCCCCCCTCTCCTCTAACTATGGGAATGCTGTTTCCCCCCCTCACACTCTCAAGCCCCATTCCTATTGACTTTATCAATCCTGCTCACATTCTTTCTTGTTATAGGGGCTTTTCCTGACCTTTCCTGGCTGGGCAGTGTTCCACCTGCACTTCATAAGGCCGCTAACACCTTATTTAATAATAATCACATGTGTTTTACTTGCCTCCAAGCCCGAAAAGTTTCATTTATGGGATTGCAGGTTAACCAAGTCAGTAACAAACAGGGACAAAGATAAATCCTAGGATAAAATGGAGGGGTCCAAGTTCACACAGAATGGCCTGAGGCTCACCAACTCTCTTCAAGGCTGTCCTCTAAGTTTGGTAGCTTTCCCTAAGTGCGGTCCTGGATAGACTCTCTGTCTCTTTCATCTTGGAAGGTAATTGTACTCTCCTGATGTGGTAACGCCTAGGTGTGTGGGCTCCATAGTTTGGCTGGCAAAGTGGAGCTTGGGTAGGACCTATGAGACTGGGTGAAGTGGAATGAGAGGAAGGCTGGGGGTGAGAGAGGATGCCTCCTAATCTCCGCTCTAAATTTTTATTTCTGTTACATCAACAAGGGACAAGTTGGCACTTACATGGCTTGAGTACAGTAGATTTGCCTTCCCCACTGGGTTGAACATTTCTAGAAAGTACAAATACTTCATCCTCATTTTATACATGTGTGTATGTACACATGTGTCAGTTACATGTGTATGTATGTGTCTGTCTGTATTACATGTCTATGCATGCATGTGTTTGTAGTAAGAGAAGTCCTATCACAGTTCTTGGTACATATGAACACTCAAAAATCAGTTGAGAGACAGCTCAGCAGTTAGGACAAACTGCTGCTCTTGCAGAGGACCTGGGTTTAATCCCCACCACCCACATGGTGTTTCACAACTGTCTAACTCCAGTTCTAGAGGATCTGATGCCCTCTTCTGGCCTCTACAAGAACCAGGCAAGTACATGGTACATAGACATACAAGCAGGCAAAACACCCATACACATAAAAAAAATGATTAAAAAAATCAGTGGATTTATGGTTTATTGATTGACTTATTATTTGGTAAATCCTTACATTAAGTTCAACAGTTGGTTATTGACTGCTTCCTATGTTCCAGACACTGTGTCCCCCAGGTTCAACAAATACAGAGATGGCTCAGTGGTAGATTGCAGCTTTACAATTTTAAAGAAAGTTCTAGAATGAACTCTGCCAAAACTTGTCTGCTTGGCTGGAGGGTGATGCAGAGGTAACTCAGTGGGTAAGAGCACTTGCTTTGCAAGTGTTAGAATTTGGATTCTAGCACCCATGTAAAACAGCCCAGCATGGACCCCATTAACTCTGGGACTGCGGAGGAAAAGCAGGAGAATCTCCTGCGCTTGCTGGTTACCAGCCTAGTACCAGGTTCAGAGAGGCCCTGTCTCAGAAGGATATGATGGGAAGTTACAGGCAGAATTCTGGCCTCCATAACCACGTGGCACACATATCCATAGCACTACACTCAACATACACACATGCACACAAACGCACAGGAGATGGTGTTGGGGTATGACTCATGAAACTAATTACTGCAAACATTCAGGATGTTGAGGACTCCTTCATGGGAGGGATGGGTGAGACTTGAATCAAAATGTGAAAAAACTGGTGGGCTTTAAATAGAGGGGAGAACTTGGGCAGCAGGAATGCGAGAAGATAAAGACTGTTTTCTATGAGTGTGGTTTAATTCATGAGGCACTGAAAACCATATTTTTCTGAGAGTAAAACTTGATGATCTTTTGTTATTTTTCCAAACTGGGCGTTAGTAAACAACAAACTTTATCACTCCTGTTCAAACACATACTTACATGAAACAGATTACTCAGTGAGTCCTAGACAGACAGACAGACAGACAGACAGACAGACAGACACACACACACACACACACACACACAGAGAGAGAGAGAGAGAGAGAGAGAGAAATAGTCTGTCATCAAGACCTGCTTTCAAGTCTCATGACTACAAAATTTTCAGTGGCAAAGGTCGTTGACCTCTGGACTTCCCTGTCTTATAATCTATCTTTATTTTTCACTGGGCTATCACAGGATTTTTTTTTTCGCCCCAGTCTTTCCATGGGTTGAGCTGCACATCAACCAATGGCTTCTCAAATGCTTTGCAGTCCTTGCTCTTTCAACCTCTTCACTCCAGAGGTAGGGAGGGGGCAGGTAGCTTTGTCTTGGCGGAATGAATAGGAAGCATAGGGGCAGAGAGGTTAAGTGAGTGTAAGGGATCACATGAGGGGTCAGCGGCTGAGTGTGAATAGGGACTCGGCTTCCAGGCTTTCAGTCGGAGACTCTGTCCACTCCTTCCACTTTGCAGGGTGGGCGGCTCTGCATGCCAGGCAGAAAAGGAAGCCACGCCCCAGCATTCTGATGGGTAAATTAAACAGTGAGATGACAGAGGGAAAAGTTATTTCCTCTTAAGTGTTGCAGAACAGCTTGCCTTTTGCTATTTGTGTTTTATCAAATAAGATTTTTATATGATGTCTTCTATTTTATTTTTTATAGAGTGAGATATTCAAGTTTCCCATATGCAAAGCAACATGGGGAGTGGGCATTTGGATGTCTGGAAGGTGGTGCTAGAGCCATGCCTGCCTTCCCTTTGCCACCCTGCTCCTCCATCTGATCCTAGATGTCCCCAGGGGTCGCAGATCTTAGGGGCTGTGTCTTGTCCCCATCGTCCTGGTACTTTTGCTGCTTTTAGTATATTGATAACATGCATTAGCAACTTTCTGAGTGCCACGAACTACAGAGTTCGGCTCCAGGTGAGCTGTTGTTCAGCTTTTCTTGGTTGCTGGACGCTCAGTCTGGGCTGCCTCTGGCCCCACGTCTTCATCCCACCCTGACTCCTGAAGTCTGAACAGCCAAAACCTCCTCCCACAAGTCAGTCTCAGAGACCAGTACTTCTTCGCTTCAAGTTCCCCGGGCACAGTAAGTTTCCCGGGAAGCCACGCAAGTCCAAAAGCAGTTTCAGAAGAACGGCATCACGACCCGGGACTATTGTGCTGGAGTCCGGTCGCTCTACAGTTGGGCTTCCTGCGTTTCTGACCTGACCCCGCATTTTCTTCAAACCTTGACCCTACAGAGGAGTTCTAATGAAACAGTGGATTGCTTTCTGCCCCACTAGAGAGAGACAATTGAATATAAGGTCCATTAAGTTCAGAGAACCCAAGATCTTTCCTGTGTGGGTTTCTAGATAAATCTGCCTCTCCCATATACATTTTTAATGACAATGTGGTCTCAAACACAGTGTTATTCAACAGTAAATCAAAGCTGGCTCACGGAGAAATACTGTTTGATTCTATTTAGCCCACATTTCCCTCCCCACTTTAGGGTGTCTGCCTGCGCACATGGGGGTTGCATAATGCGCTCTGAATACATTCTTATAAGTATTGAAACACAGAGCCCTCCGTGACCCCCGGAGCCCTCTGCTGATCACTGGTGTTTGTTGTAGGAGGAAGGCAAACATGAGCATAGAAGTGTGATTGAACAGCAGCCGCTTCAAAAATGTCTCTAGGCTTTTGTTCCCAGCCTGCATAGCAGTAGGGGGCTCCTGTCCTCAGAAAGCATACTTATGCAAGTGTTAAGAACTGGCTCGGATGAGAAGCCAAACTTCAGAGACCTTCATCATTAGCTGCCAGTGGTAGAGATTAGTGATCCTACTGCAGGATTACAGACGGAAAGGGTGCCAGTGTTGGTTAATTGTTCATTAATGCTTGTAAAATAAGCCAGCTGGAGGAACACAGACCATTGTCCATTCTCTCCAAGGGAAACAAAATGGGATGGCCCCTCAACGGTCATATTGATGCCAGAAGAGAAAATACACATGTATACCACTCCCCAAGACTTACTCTCGATGTAAAATATTTAATTAAAAACTGTTACATCCTTATAAGCAATGCTTAAGTTGCCATTGCATCTTTTGTCTGGGGTTGACCTTGGTCTCAAAGATACCTTCCTTCACATGCGTTAGCCTTTTCAGATTTACTCTGAAGCAGGAAATACAACTGAATTCCTAGAAGGATCCTAGATAAGAAAAAAAACTCTACATGGCTCAGAATTGGTATTTTGAGATATAATAGACATGTTAAGGAATTTGAGCCCATCTCTCTTTGCTGGCTATTAAATGTGTTCTCTATGGTGATGTGTCCCCTCCACCCCTGGGTACAAACAGCTAATAATGGTAAACAATGTACCTGACGTCACTGCTATCCCCGCGAGGAAGAAAGCCAGCCCCTTACTCCAGAAAACGTCGTTGAAATGTCAGTGCCAAGGCCTGAGACGCCGCTCCTGAAGGTAGGCAAAGTTGGAACATGCTACCTCTATCCTCCAAAGTTGGGGTTACTGATCCAGGAAACGGCTGAGTTTGTGCCATGTGCAAAGGTGAGGATCCCACAGAAGGGGGTGGGGGTTCATGATCTCTTTACACTTTACTGTGGGCAAACGCGCAAGCTGGGATGAGGAAGGGAAACTGGCACAGGGAGAGGCCCTCAGAGGTGGGTGAGACAGGTTGGGGAGGAGAGATTAAGACGCTGTATCCCAAGTGGTGATGCTGGGGCAGAGCACTGCAGGCAGAGGCGGGACCAGGCAGAAGCTGCAGCTTGTGCAAGGCCCCAGTGTGCAGAGACATCGCAGTGGGCTCAAGCTACTCTGCAGAGGAGAGTTCCTTGTAGCCACGTGCAGAGGAGCCACGTGAAGAGGAGAGTTCTGCGTAGCCACGTGCAGAGGAGAGTTCCGTGTAGCCACATACAGAGGAGAGGTCTGCGTAGTCACGTGCAGAATAGAGTTCCGTGTAGCCACGTGCAGAGGAGACTTCCGGGTAGCCACGTGCAGAGGTGGCCTTTCTGAGAGGACAATAAATCACGGCTTCCTGTTGTCAGATGAGCTGTGTTGTCCCGTGGTAGGTGAGCAAGGCATGTTACTGATGAGCTTGGAATGTCAATGTGAGGAGAAACATGGTCTAGTCCCTGCTCCCCTCTCCTCCACCACTTCCTCCTCCCCCTTGTCTGTTACTAGGCTGAAGTCTTGCCAGCCTCACTGTTGTCTTACAGTTATTTCTCTAACACTCCCTTCATGGCCCTCTCTCTCTCTCTCTCTCTCTCTCTGTTGTAATTAGGGGAGCAGCGTGTGTTCCCCAGCACCCAGCTCCCAAGCCCCCAGCCACTGGCCCGCACAGCTACTGGTGGCTGCCTGCACCCGAAATAACCACATGACAAACTGGATT
>JAQHUG010000107.1:1402027-1425031 GCA_028555095.1 Dicrostonyx torquatus | reverse complement strand
TGTGTGTGTGTGTGTGTGTCTGTGTCTGTGTGTCTGTTTGTCTGCCTTCCCTAATAGTTCTCACCTAAGTTTTTTTGAGGCAGGATCTCTCACCAACGCTGGAGCCCACCAATTCAGCTAGACAGTCTGGACAGAGAACCCTGGGAAATCCTCCTACCTTGGCCTTTTCAGCACTAGGATTACGGGTGCACACACTGTATAGAGCTTTGTATTTAAAATGCGGGTTCTGGGGGGTTAAACTGAGGTTCTCACCCATGGGACACCCCCAGGCCCTTTCATGCACAGTCTGACGTCTGTGGACCCTTCTCTCTGATCTGTCGTGCACAGTCTGACGTCTGTGGACCCTTCTCTCTGATCTTTTCTTGACTCATCCAACAACTACTTATTCACTGTTTAGCAGTTACCAGCTTGAGGCACCACTGATGTAGTGGGACAGACAGTCAAAGCTCCTGTCCCTTGTCGGTTCTAATGTCACCCTTCCTGACCGGATTTGCTTCCCATCATGGTTCGCAGCAGGAGTCACAGACAAAGCTGCTATCTTGTGCCTGTTTTCCATACATACAGTCATGTGAGGAGGGCTGAGCTCCTCTCATTCATTCCCCACCTCCAAGAGAACTGCGCCCAGCACACAGTAGGCACTTTGATAACATGTGGAAAAGAAAAGCCAGACTCATTAGCGATGAGACAGCAGCAGAGTGCAGGGAGGGAGGTGGTGTTCGCCAAAGGTGGGAGGAGGGTGATGTTAGTCTAAGTGCCAACTGTTCATTAAGGCTTGTTCCCTGCATGTCAGGGAAACATAACATCTCCAGACTCCGCAGCCACACTGTGGTGCTGGCTTCCAAAGCTCTACTTTCATTTTGCTTAGAAGGTAGATACGTTAAAGTGATGGATTATGTTGAATCTTTTGTGTATCACTTTATAGAAATGCTCTTAGGTGACCAACAGTCAAGACATTGTCAAGCCCCTCACTGTCCTTCAGTCCCCCAGCTAAGCAGCTGTTGTGCAGAATTGAAGGTCATAGGCACAGGAAATGCCACTGTTTTCTGGTTGCTGTTTTATCTAATGCTAGAATGAGAAGAACGGAGTCCCCCGTTTATGTGCTGGGCTCTGAGCACCATACAAGATTCTAATCTATTTGTCTTCATAACACGCTGCTCAGGGAGCAGAGTCATTGTTTAAATCAGTTGGGAAATCACAGGGACATGACAAGTAGCCAATCCCTGTCAGGCTGTTTTAGGACAGACTGAATGTGACCCAACGAAGTTCTGCATCAAACCCGAGTCTGGGTTGTCAGATGAGCTGTGTGTGCTGTCCCTCACAGATAGTAGGCTGCTGTTGGTACTGGTCATCAGGCAGGGAGCTCTGGCCAAGTTCAAGTAGAGGTTCACCTGGCATGTAGACTCTATTGTCCAGTGGCCTCAGTTCTGGCCTCTGTTGTGAACCCTGCTAATCCTAGCTCTCTCTTCTTGCCTGGCTTCTTTTAATTCTTGCTTGAAACCATGCAGATGCCTGATGAGAAATAAAGCAAGCGACAAAATACCAGGACCAGCTCTCACCCTGGCCTCTTGAGGTTACCATGCTGCTGGTGGCATGTAGAGAAAATCTTACAAGCGATAGGGCAACCTGCAAACCCTGTCTGTTTCGAATGGCAGGGACTACCGAAGTAGCTGAACATCCATGGGTGGCTATGAAAGCAGTGGGGTCTCCAAAGATGCTGCATCTACATCACCATAGTCAGTGAGCGCCTGGATTGTGCTATTTAGAACAATTCCATTTTAGTGTATATGTCATTCAGAAAGACTCTCTTTTTTGGCATTAGTATTGCAATATGAAAAGAGGAGATTCTGCAGTTTGACTGAAGAAGAGTAATGTAAAAAAAAGTAAAGAAGAGAGAATGGTAAAAAAGAGACTGGGAGGAAAGAGAAGGGAGGGAGTAGGAGAGGGAAAAGTCATGAGAGGAGAACAGAAAGGGAGGGGAGGGAGAAGGAGGGGAGGGGGAACACTGAGAGTTGGCCCTAATCAATCAGACCAATGTGGCTGTTGATTGGTTTGGAAGGAGAGGCCTAGTGGTTATGGTCCTCAAGGGCTTGGGAAGAGCTAGCCAACAGGTTGGAAGAAAGTTTTTGAGTCTTGACCCAGCTCTAGAGCCAGGGAGGGTTTGGTTGCATAACAGTCGGACAGATTGAAAGTGGCAGGGTGTATTGTTAGAATCAGCCTTAGCAGTTATAGGGGTGATCCTGACTTCCTACACCTTGTATCTTAAAAACAGTTTTTAAAAAAGCCTTTCCTCACCTCTCTGCAGCAGTGACGAGCAAAGTTCAGCTTGTGACCATCTAAATATATCAGATTCCCAATGGCATTGTCTGAGCTGTATTTCACATCTCCATAGCACAGGTGAACAGGACAGAAGAACCTAGTCGTTATCTGCCTTACGCCGCTACACTGAGCAAAGCATGGCCCAGAGGCCCCGGTGTAAAGACAGGAGCTCTGTAGGTAAATCTGTGGATTCACCTGGTTTCTGTCAGCAAGTGTCAGCTAAGCCCTTCTCTCCAGAGATACTTCCAAGTACAAAGTCCTTCCAGGATACACATGCAAACGATTATAAAAGAGACACTAATGTCTGAAAGGCAGGATTTCCACATCTTAGAACAGATATGCTCATGAGCCCATTAAAGGTCAATAGGCAGGTTTCACGTGGTTTTTTCCTTTCTGGGTGTCTGTGACTGTTTAATAAAGACTATTCCCCTTACTCTGCATTGGGGATCAGTCTGGAGGGGAAAAGATAGGTACTATTTACAATGTCACCCCACTTTCACCATGTGAGTACTTGTCATTAAACCAAGACCGCACCAATAGAAGGTGCTGGCCATTATTTCACATAGCGTCATAGTCAAGAGGGGGCTCTCTAGAGCACAGTCCATAAGATTTTTTTTTCCCTCAAAAACCATCTACTGACCATATATCACAAGCAGAGAAAAAACAAAACCCTACTGATCCCTGAGAGGGCCTATTGTCTATTAAATGGATTTGAACCCTTAAGAAACAGCTTTTTCCTCTATCGTTGGCTCCAACCTTGATGTCTTGGGCATATCCAATTATTATCCACTCCTTGGGGGCATTAGAGATAATTCTTACTATACAATAGTGTAAGTCCAACCTAAACGAAGACTTCTTTTAAACCAGAGCATCTCTCCTCTGGTTAGCTGAGGGCTGGGACTGTCACAGAAAGGAGTAGAGGGCCATAGCCTTTTATTGCTCTCTCAGTTTTGGATATCTCGAGTTTCAGAGAGGGAAGAAGGAAGAGGGGGAGAGAGAAAGATTTGTTTTTTTTAGAAACTGTGTTCCTAGCTGGACAGTGGTGGCACATGCCTTTAATTCCAGCACTCAGGAGGCAGAAACAGGCAGATCTCTGTGAGTTCGAGACCAGCCTGGTCTACAAGAGCGAGTTCCTCTGTCATGTCAACATTCCACCCTTAGCCCGTCTACAGACACAGTTATGCCCTATCTGGGAGAAAACACTTCTGCCCTTCATGTGGCCTGAATTAGGAGAAGTACTTACCTGTCACTATGTTCTCATGACAGACCTCTATTTTGTCTGAGCTCTTCTTTCCCTTGAAGGGAGTCCTTGTTGAGCAGGTTCCATGGGAGATAATCAGAGTCAGGTCACCCTATTTGGCCTCCCCATAGTCCATGGAAAACTTACTTATCTTGCCCTATTGTGGGATTCCCCTCTATATGCTGTGAATACCATTGGTTAATAAAGAAACTGTCTTGGGCCTGCACAGGGAATAGAGGTAGGTGGGGAAAACTAAACAGAATACTGGGAGAAAGAAGGAAGAGTTGAGAAGCCATCCTGAGACAGATGCTGGAACTTTAGCTGGTAAGCCACAGCCACGTGGCATTACAGAGATTACTAGAAATGGGTTAAATTAAAGTGTAAGAGTTAGCCAATAAGAAGTTAGAGCTAATAGGCCAAGCAGTGATTTAATTAATACAGTTTCTGTGTGATTATTTCAGGGCTAAGTGGCCGGGAACAAACTAGCAGCCTCCTCCTACAAACTGGCCCCACCCCATCAGTGGGGTTGTGCTAGGGTGGCCACCTACTCTTCTGTTTGGTCTTGCCTTCCTTGGCAGCTCTACCGAGCTTCTAGAAGGCTGACCCTTCCTCTCCATCACTGTCTCCTTAGATGTAGACTCATACCTGTGGTTTACCTGCAGTTTTTACGGATTCTGCCCTGGTAGCAGCCATGGGAAGGCATCTGACTTCATTTTCAGAACAAGATCTCTTCTTCAAGGAGGGATATTTCCAGATCATCTGTGGGTCTTCTCTAGGGTCCCGTCCATGAGGATGGGCTTGGACATGCTCAGCCCCTCGGTATTCCCCACTTCAATTTCTTCTCTCTCCTCAAGGATCTTCTCAACAAACACCAAACAATCGTCTATCAGGCCAGTGATAGCGGTGAACTGCTGTGCACTCTGAATACAATTTTACAGGGATATATCCAGCACTCCAGTTTACACTGAGACTCATGTGTAACCTATAATTGTTAGAATTTTGCCTAAAAGCTGTGGATGGCAGAGAAACTTCCATCTTGCCTTCAACCCACTGGCATTTACAACCCTTAACAATGGTGCCTCCATCTTTCTTTCTTGTTTTGCATCTGAGCTCACCTCTCCTGCAATCCTGGTACAATCTAATTATTTCATTGTCCTCTTCACCATTTCTCTCTCTCCCAGCTGCAAATGCTACACATACATACATACATACATACACACATAAATACACATATATACATATAATGCATACATTTTTCAGTTTTAATACTTTTGCACCATTTTTGCTTGTTGAACATTTGCTCATCCTTGCAGGCCCTGTTTGACTGACACTTCCTCCATGGAACTTTCTCAGGTCTGCCTCATCCAACTGAACCTGCTTAGACCTAGCATTCACGCACATAAGGTTTTGTTTTTATTATAGAGTACAGTGGGGTTCTTTCTTAACACACTAGAGACACTGGGATGTTCTCTTCATAGGAAATGTGTGTCTGCCTACCACACACAATCATGAGTTTCACGTTTTTCTTGCACTCACCCAAAGCTGTTCACTAACATCCTCAGCGTCAGTCTGCATTCAATGACAGGAAGAGGAAGTTGAGTAAGTCACAATCATCGACAGCGAGGGAGGTACTCTGGGAGGGCAGGTAGAGTATAGATATGTGGCTTTTAATGTTAGTTCAGAGAAACACACACTGAGAGTTAACTGAAAGATAAAGGTAGCAGAATCCTTCCCCTGTCTGGGTAGATGCTGTCTCGTGAAAGGATGCAACAGTCAACACAGTAAAAGCTCATTTCTTCATTTCACCAAAATTTATTGCATGTCTCAAGATGAATGAGACAAAATCTGTACTCACAAGGAAGCGAGTGGCGAATTTAGCAAAATGGAAATGAGGCTGTAACAGATTTCCCAATCTACTTCAAGAACAGAGAGACCCCTGGAAAGGCTGTTTGACTCCTGTGTATTCACAGAGGCCTTGCCGAGAATTCTAGGACATAGGTGGTGGAGAGAGGGCTCAGAAGTCACGAGCAGAGGACCTGGGTTCATGTCCCAGCATCCACATGGCAACTCACAACTGTCTCTAGGGCCACTGAAACCCTCTTGTGACTTCTGTGGGCTCAAGGTACGAACATGGAACAAAGCACATACATACATGCAGGCAAATACTCGTATACATCAGATTAAAAAAAACATTTAAAAAATATTTCTAGGAAATGGTTGCAGAATTAGAAAATGAGTGTAACACAGAGCAGTTGGCCCACATGCACACACTTATACATGCACAAACCCACACATGCACACACTCACTCCTAACTCACAAGCTTGTGTGTAACAAAGAGCAGTTGACACACATGCACACACTCACACATGCACACACTCACTCATGCACACACTCACCCCCAGCCCACAAGCTTGCGTGTAACACAGAGCAGTTGGCCCATGTGTATACACTCACACATGCACACACTCACCCCTAACTCACAAGCTTGCGTGTAACATAGAGCAGTTGGCACACATGCACACACTCACACATGCACACACTCACCCCCTAACCCACAGATTGTCCTGGTGGCCTGAGAAGCTCCGCTCTGCTCACTTCTGAGGCAGGACTTGTAACTAGAGCTTGTGAAGCTTTGATGTGACTGTTTTTAGCATAGACAGTGACTCTTGATTAGCCCAGTTATCGCCCTGCCACGGTATTTAAAACCCAGTCAAAGCCAGCGCACACTGATGAGACAGCATGCTGCCAGGCTCAGCGCACTGCTCTTCCACATGTAGAAGAATACACTTTATGACCAGAAAACTTTCAGTTATTTTTATAAATATTTCAATTTTCAAAATAGAAAATTGTGTCCACAAATAAGAGAACTTTATGGATATATAGGTATACATATGCACACCTCTAAATTAAATTTCATTTTGTTATTTTTGTTTATTTTGTTACATTTCAGATGTATGTTCTTTGAATTATTTTGAATAATTTTCATATAAAAATTATATGATAATTATACAGCAACAACTACAAAAAGCAATCATGTTGAAAATGTCCCCCCTTCACTGATAGTATAAATATAATGGCATTGCCACTTCATTCTTTGATTTGACTAAGAACTAAGGAGTCTCAGCCAAGTACTATGGTACATGCCTGTAATACCAACATTTGGAAGACAAAGACAGGAGATTACTTCAAGTTTAGGGCCAGCTTAGGATATATAATGAGTTCCAGACCAGCCAAGACTATATAGTAAAACCTATTTCAAAATAAAAGTCTTTATAGATTAAGCCAAAGTAGACCTAAATTCTCAAGGATATTAATTATATACAAATATATATATTTATATATATATGATTAGGTTATATTATATAATTCTGAAGGATTGTCTTAGGGTTTCTACTGCTGGGAAGAGACACCATGACCATAGGAACTCTTATAAGGAAAACATTTAATTGGGGTGGCCCACTTACAGTTCCAAAGATTCAGTCCATCAGCATCATGATGGGGAGCATGGTGACTTGTGAGCAGACTTAGTGCTGGCTACATCTTGTAGGCAGCAGGGAGTGATCTGTGACACTGGGTGATATCTTGAGCCTGAGATCTCAAAGTCCACTCCTACAGTGACACACTTCCTCCAACAAGGCCATATCTCCTAATAGTGTCATTTCCTTCGGAGTCCTTTTTATTTCAAACCACCCCAAGGAGATCAATCACATGCACCATTTAGCTTCATATGCACACAGAGCAAATTGGTATATCTGTTGCTGGTAAACAAAGTAAAATACTCTGTTCTCCTTCTGATGTCACACAGAATCTTGTCAATAATAGGTCATCAGTAGATCTGTTAGTGGCAACTCATTTCTTGGTCCCAGTATCTTAGTATTACAAAACTAAAAACTTCTCTCTTCCATGGACAAAGCTCTGCTAGAGGAAGCATTGTATACTAAGGATGGTTTCAACAGAAAATGCTTACTAGAAATAAAGGCAAAAACAACATGGTTGAAAATGTCAACTTCAGCGCCCTCTGTGTGTATTTTAATGATGAGAGTTAATATCTCATTAGCATAGGCACGCATTTGCATGTATTCTTATGTTTGCTCCAGGTCCCCAAGCATAGCGCATCACACAGAACATGGTTTTATGAAGCGTCGGGGAGGTTTTCATGGGAGCATCTGTGCAACAACAGTGCTCTCACCATGGGAGTATTTCGGGATGTCTTATGAATATTAAGTGACGAGCTTCTTAAGAACATAGTTATTTGGAGGTCTGGAGAGGAAACAGTTGGTCAAGTTCTTGTCATGCCACGTGAGGGTCGAGTTCAGATCTCAGCACTCACGTGATCATAACTGTAATCACAGTCATGAAAAGCCTGGCTCAAGCCGGGCGGTGGTGGCGCATGCCTTTAATCCCAGCACTCAGGAGGCAGAGGCAGGCGGATCTCTGTGAGTTCGAGACCAGCCTGGTCTACAAGAGCTAGTTCCAGGAGAGGCTCCGAAGCTACAGAGAAACCCTGTCTCGAAAAACAAAAAACAAAAAACAAAAAAAAAAAGAAAGAAAGAAAAGCCTGGCTCAGCTGTGTAGTCTTCTCAGCGCTGGGACGGGGAAGCCAGCTGGGCCTCTGGGCCTCACTGGCGGGCTGGCCAAGATGTTCACTGGCGGGCTGGCCAAGATGTGTGGGTGAGATCCAGGGTAAGGGAAAGTTCATGTCTCAGAAAGTGACTGAGGAAACTACCTGGTACCCACTACGGGCTTCCACATACATATGTGCATGTGTGTGCATACCCAAACATGCACCACAAGAACATGGACATACAACACCTTTTGACATACAATCACATGCACATACAGAAGAATACAGTTATTTTCCAGCTCATGATGTATGATAATTACATGACACTTCCCTATTAAGTATGAGGTCCCTGGCTCAATCTCCACTACTGTGAACAAAAGGGCTATAGTTTATTCCATGGTCTTTACTCAATTTTTTTTCCCTGAGTTTGAACTTGTTATCTTTAGAGTAACCATTATTTTTGTATGTCTATAATCAAATACATAAGTCTATTTCAGAAACAATCTTCATGAAAATAATCATTGAATTGAATAACGGGACTCAAGTGGTCTTTCCTGAAGGATCTGACTTTCTCAGCATGCAAAGGAGTGGCTCTATTGGATAACTGGTAAATAAGCTAAGGTTTCTCACAATAATTTCCAAGACTACTGTCCATGGGCAATCAGTGCCCTTCCATGCCCACAGTAAGGATTCACTGGCCAAATTAACTTAGAAGCACTAATTAATGTTGCTAAATTAAAGTCAAACAAATTTATTTACTATTTGACTTCCCAGAGTATTTTAAATCCAATCACTTTGTGAAGCTCTTAGTGTTTGGCTGGGATGAGGCACTTCCAAACACACAGGATCATGGCATGGTGTGACTATATTGATGGATGCGTGTTCTGTAGAGTGTGCTTTGGTGAAGATGTGGATGCGTGTTCTGTAGAGCTTGCTTTGGTAAAGATGAACACTTTTGTCCCACCAGGTCTTTTTCATGTACTCTCTGGAGAACAGCATCTCATTTATCCAAATCTCTCTACTTGGGAATTGGGAGGACATGCTATCAAACTTTGGGGAGGCCAGATATCAGTTCATATCACACTTAGAATGTGCAGTTGGTGTGACTGCATCTTCAGTTCACTGGGTGGATGGGGTGGGTACAAACTGTGGCTGTACCTCCAGTTCACTGGGGGGCGGGGCAAACAAGATGCTTTTTTAGAAACAGAGATGGCAGTCTAATTTGGGAGGGAGATACATAGACTAATCATTTCAATGTAACAGTAAATGACTGGCAAGAAGCACAGAGAACGGGCCAGAAGCTGAGAGAAGGGTCACGGCCAGAGGCAGAAACTCTTAAAGAAGGGGTTGGGATTAAGTACTTGGGAGGTGGGAAGAAGTGGCTTCTAGGCAGTGTTATGACCACAAAGCTGAGGTAAGGCTGGTGAGGAAACTACCTGTGTTTGACTCTTGATGTTACCAAGGGGACTGTGAAAGGTGCTCCCTGGCACACGAGGCTATGATGTTGGGAAAGAGAAGCCTATTAAAGCCCTCAGAACAACCCCTGCACTCACCACACCCACACACGGCTTTTGAACACTGACAACCACCACTCTCAGGAGTCAACTATAGATAGCGGGGAAATTTATTACATTAAAGCAAAAACATATCCAAAAGTGCCTCAGATGACTTAATTTGGATCTGTGACAAAGGGGGCAAAAGACAGCTGTGCAGTCCAAGAGCAGAGAGGGGCTTCCTGGAGAGCACTTACCCGTTTCTCCCTCACCATTGTACCTTAGCTGGCAGTCTGGGAGGGGAGCCTGGGCCTCATTAGCAAAGGGAGAACTCTGTCATTAGTTAAAATGTTGATAGACACAGGGGATGTAAAGACACAATGGTGTTGTGGTGTTATCAAATCGGAGTGGGAGCCCCGCTGCCTGGGTCTTGATTTGTATAGCCTTTTTTTTTCCCTCTTTTAAATGCAGCATACTTTAAATTGCTGAAAAGAAAAGCTTTGTTGAGTAAAACACACTGGGAAAGTACAGATAACCGTTCTGAGGTCTGAGCCAAGCTCTGACTTTCTTCACAAAGTGTTCCCTTATACGTAGTGTTTATGAATACCCAAATCTAGTGTTTGCCTTCACCTCAAGCCGTTTTGATTCTGTGTGGCTGTGTTATTTACGTTCTCTCTTATCTTAAATTCTCTATTGGATATGTTTCCTCTGCCTAAAAGTGTGCTGAAGGCCCCTCTGTTGGGAAAAGCACAATAAAACAAAAGCAGAATCTTTCCTCCACCCGGGAGTCCTCTGGGGCACTCCTATAAGCTCTTCTTTTTCATGGCACCACCAGGCTGGTTTAAAAATGCTTTCCTGGAGCTAGGGGAAAACTCAGAGTAGGCATGCTTGCTATGTAAAACCTAGAACCTGAGTTTGAGTCCCAGGCGGCCCTTTAAAAACTGGGCATGGCAGAGTGTGGGGGTGGGGAGAGATCCCAGAAGCTCAAGAACCAGCTAGTGGAAACAGGAAGCTGCAGGCTCAGTGAGCAGCCCTGCTTCAAGGGAATAAAGTGTCCATTGATGATGTGATGGTGCAAGATAACGCTTGTCCTTTCCTGGCCTGTGTGCAGGCACATAAGCGCACAAGTGTGCACACATGCACACACACACACACACACACACACACACACACAGAATCTCTTCATTACTCATCACTTTCAAAACACTTAGACATTTTCAACTTAAGTTTGGGTTTCAACATAAGGAAACAGCTTTCCTGGAAATCCTCACTAACTGTCCTAGCTAACTGGTCTGACCACATGGATTTGTCTTTCTGTGTTTATTAGTGAGCACTCTGTGTGCTAATGTCATCGATTCCTTCCTGAAGCTCTGTAGTCTATCTTTTGTGGTGCATACACACTGGATACACTCTGAGAGTTAGGTGGCCGTCCTGGTCATCTGGGACTCACTGTGTGCTGTAGGACACACTAAGTTTTCCGAGACTCAGCTTCCTCAACTCTGACTGAAGGGAGGGGCAATACCTAATGGGGTGACTCAAAGATCAGACAGAGGTGACCCTTGAAATCACCTCAACTAACACCAGTCTTCCGCTTCCTTGTCTTTGCTGGGCCCTGGACGTGTTTCTCCATGCTCTGCAGCGTAAATGGAGCCACAGGTTCTGTCTGTCCATGGCCATCCTGCCTGTGTTATGTCCTTGGACGTGCTCACTGCTCTCAGTAGGCCTGCTTACTTGACAGTTCTGCTTACTTTTGGCCAATTCTATCCTGAGTTACAGGAGCTATGTGTGATTGTAGTGACCGTTATCCCCAGCCTCTTAAATAAAATTTTAGATGTAATTTCTTTATTTCATATGTGGAATATTTTGTATTCAGGTAGCTCACACACTGTGGACATGAGTCCCACCGAGTTTTGTCTGGTCCTTTGGGCAACATTACAGAATGTCACAGGGTAGGGAGGGCGCTCCACAGTGTATGCTGTACTTGGGGCTGCCTTTCCCTACTGGAGCCCAGCATTCTTAGCAACCCTCTCTATGACAGATTCAGGTCACCAGACTTGAGGAAACTCCCAATTCTTTCCCCACCTGATATGGAATTCCCTTCTGTATGTTGTGAATATTTTTTATTACCATTGGTTAATAAAGAAGCTGCTTTGGCCTATGGCAGGGCAGAATATAGCAAGGTAGGAGATCCAAACAGTGATAGAGGAAGAAAGAAGGTGGAGCCAGGCAGATGCCATGTAGCTGCCGAAGGAGAAGGACACCAGAACTTTACAGGTAAACCATGAGCCTTGTGACAAAGTATAAAATAATAGAAATGGGTTAATTTAAGATGTAAGAGTCAGTTACTAAAGAAGCCTAAGCTAATAGGCCAAAACAGTGCAGTAATTAATACAGTCTCTGTGTGATTATTCGTGTCTGGGTGGCTGGGAATGAAAAGACACTCTCCATTTATGCCCACCACTGCCCTGCTCCATGTAGAGATGACATCAACATCCAGGAAAAAAATATACACTAACCGTCAGTGCGCTTCTGAGAAGACAGCCTTGATAAACACAGGCCCTAGTTCTTAACCAAACATACAAGAATATGTATGTATCTCAATATGAAGTGCAGTCAAGACCCAGTCACCCTTTCCAAAGTCAATGCTCTCAGATTTTCTGTGTCTAGAGCAGTGGTTCTCAACCTTCCTAATGCTGTGACCCTTTAATGCAGTTCCTCATGGTGTGGTGACCCCAGCCATAGCATTATTTTCGTTGCAACTTCGCTACTGCAATTTTGCTACCAAGAGTAGTTCCCAAGACCATCAGAAATTTGTGTTACCCAGCGATCACAGCCCAAAGGTTGAGAACCACGGTCACCTAGAGAGTGATACTTCAAAAGAATACCATGCTTCCACCTAAGACATGTTCAAAAAAATTTAGACCAAAAATTTTGATGCTGAATTTTGTTTGAATCCCATGATTATAAACCATTTTCATGTACCTCAAATTTTGATTTTTTTTTGTATTTTCATTTGTATACACTTGTAACACTGGGTCCACATATACTACCTATGTAAACAGAAAACAAAACCTGACAAATCAATCGAGCTTATAGGTAGCAAACTTCATTATTCACTTAAGCTGTTTAGAGAAGAAAAGTGGTACTCAGAAGGCAGAGAGAGGCAGAGCTCTGTAAGGCTGAAGCCAACCAGCCTAGTGAAACCCTGCCTAAAAAAAAAAAAAAAGAAAAAGAAAAGCATGTGTTCTGGTTGCTTTTTGTTTTTGACAAAGTCTTGCTTAACAACCCCTCCCCACACTGCAACCTTCTCAGTGATGAGATCGGTGGTCCGTGTTTCTGGCTTCTCAGAATGGAATTTATTGAGATACGTGAGACAGGTCACAAGAACCTCTTGGATGGACTGAGAACTATGTAGCCCAGGCAAGTGAGCAACTGCATTGTGTATCCACCTAGAAAAGGCTGTCTTACAGCTATCCTTCCCTGTTCTTTGAGCATGGACCACATCTTCCCATTCATGGCTTTCTTTTCCTGGTGCTCTCTGAGGCATGGTGGTTGTGTTGCATTTTTGAAATACATACCATTGACCTGTGGTATGGCTGCAAAAGAATCTGGCAAGAATTGTCTTTAACTTTCCCATCCCTAACAAGAGAATCCATCATAAAAGAGAGGCTTGAGGGGCCTGGCAAGGTGGCTTAGAAGTTAGGAGCACTGGCTACTCTTCCAGAGGACTGGGGCTTGATTCCCAGCAACCACATGGAGGTCAACAACCACTTGCAACTCCAGTTCTGGGGATCTAATAACCTCTCTGGGCTCCATAACCACTGCCTGCATGAGGTGCATAGATACACATGCAGGCAAAACACCCACACACATAAAATAAAGTCAATAAACCTCAAAATATATTCAAAGAAAGGGGTGGAAATTTTTAACTTAAATAGCCAAATTATATGCTGTATCATCTTTCAAAGGTCAAATGCATAAAGGATCTTAATTGTATAAGAGAAACTAGGCAAGTGTGACTGCTACTCTTAGACGCTTAAACTCGAGATGTAAGAGCAGCAACATAGACAAGCACACAGAGGAGCCCCAGAACATGTTGAGAACTACAGATTGCTGATAGACGATTGAACATGGTGAGCATTAGGTGGACTCTCAGGTTTGCTGTAGAGAACATGTTGGGAACAACATGTTATCATTTGGGGTATAAGGAATAAAACTCCACGCCATCTGGGGAAGTCGTTACATGTTTAGATGACGAAGGGCATCTGGAAAAGAGGGGGGTATGTGAAAGAGTGGAGGTTGTAACAGCAGCACCCAGAAGAAAGCCCAGCGTCCAGAGCATTAGTGAGAAGGCCTTGGGCCTGCATCTACGACGGACAGTGGGAGAAAAAACAGAATGATTTAAGCAAAGCTTGAACGTTTTACATTCCCCAGGAGCACCCCCGTTATCCATCTTTTCTGAGAACTCACCAAGGCCCCTTGATGAGTGGGGATGAGTGGTTCAGGATGGGCAACACTGCCGCCTGCCAATATTTCCAGACTCCCGTAGATACATCTCTGTGCTTCATGCTTCCCTATGCTGCTCTTTCTCTGTGTATATGTGTGTGTAATTTCCAGTGCTGTCACCATATGGAAAAGAACATGATTTGCTTGCATGCCAGCAATTCCTCACTTTCTTGTTTTCAGTCTTGAAATAGTTACTAAGGTCTTCTTTGCCATTTTCAACCATGAGACTGTTGCTTCCCGTCTTCAAGATAATGGGATGGTGTGGGCATCAGTGCCTGTTAAATGCCGCCGTGGTTGCTGACCCCTTGGTAAGGAACCTAAGGAACCTGTAAGTGTTGGCTACCATAAGAACCCAGTAGTAGGAGTTGAGGAGGTAGACGGTAAATGAGAGGACATGAGTTTGATCCCTAAAATCACATAAAAAGCTGAGTGTTGTGATGGATACTTAGAATCCCCACACTGATGAGGCAAATTCGAGGCTCAGTGGCCACTTGGTCAAGCTTATTTGTTGACTTCTCAGCCAGTGAGAGACCTTGTCTCAGACAAAGTAAGTAAGCAAGCCAGAAAGGGTGGAAAGTGCCTAAGGAATAATAGGTAAGGTTACCTTTGGTTTACACACACACACACACACACACACACACACACACACACACACACACACACATCAGCAGCTGTATGACCTTCTGTGCTTGTCTTGCTCTGACCTATTTAAGTAAACGGAAAGGCTGCCTTTCTTAACCAGCTTCCTATTGAGGGCTGAGAGCATGCATCTCCCCCTGAATGTGAGGACCATGTAAACTAGAGTCCTCTATTCCTTCTCAATATCTAGCATTTCACAACTTTCCTCGTATCTAGTCCTCCAAAATATTTAATTTGTTCATACTTCATGATCTCTCTCTCTCTGTCTCTCTCTCTCTTTCTCTCACATGCACACACACACACACACACACACACACACACACGCATGCCCATGCACTCTAATTTATAAACATTTGCTGGGTTGTGAAGACTAAAATTATTTAAAATATGCTTCCCAGGCTTGTCCCCTAGTTCTTTAAAACCTATTACTGCTGTGATAGAGGTGTGATGAAGAATTGGGTCCCTGGAGAACTCAGTGCCACCACCAGTATGCTGCACAGCTCAGCTGGCCCTGTTTGTAAGGGAAACTCTCTCCAATCCATGGAGTTGCATTTGGTGCAGGCTCCTCGATTGCTTTAGAAAGCCGCAAGCCTTTATTATTATTACTTCTAGAGAAGAATGTGCACGTGTGGCATTTTCATACATGTATATAATGTCTTTCAATCATGGTAATGCCCCCTTTACCACCCTCCCCTTTCTCTTCCAACCAGACCCCTCCTAGCTCCATGTCTCTACTTCCCCTACATTTCCTGTTAGAAAAGCTGCAGGGCTTGTCTCTCTGAGTCTGGGAGCTTCTTGTCTTGTTGCACACTAGCATTTAATTTTATTGTTATATAGTGTGGACTGGCCTTAAATTTGATATGTAGTCCAGGCTGACCTCAAACTCCTAGAAATCCACCTGTATCTGCCTTTTGAGTGCTGAAATTAAAGGTGCGTGATGCCATGGCCAGCAACAACATATTGTCTTTTTATTTATGTTTTTGTTTTTGTTGTTTTAAAGATTCACCCAAAATATTCCTCACAGAGAATGAGATAAACAGCTGAAGAAGGGGCTGGACAGATGGCTCAGCAGTTAAAACACTTGCTGTTCTTGTAGAGGACTGGAGATCACTAACAACTGCTAACTCCAGTTTCAGAGGACCCGATGCCTTCTTCTAGACTTTAAGGGCAAAATAATCGCATGTGAAAAAGATCTTTTCAAAAATCCAGAAGGATCTCTGTGTATTGAGTTCAAAATCACTTGTTGAGGCCAGGGATTACATATTAATTAAAACAAACTATTCCTTTTTTATAGACCCTACTCAACATGGCTGTCACGAAGTAGATCCTCACCAAGAGGGAGTGGAATGGAACCTGCTGCTTTTTAAACTAAAGTTTTATGTGTTTTTTTAAATGTAAATGATTACAGATTTTGTCCCAAGAATGCCAATGGGAGTGTAAAGAATCCCTGTGTGTACCTTTGCACCCAGTGGTGGGGAGGCCTCCTGAGGGGCCTTGCGCCCATCAAGGGAGGTATCCTGGGTCCTCTCACCCTCTTATCATCTCTGTGCACAGAGGAGTTTTCTATCTTAAAGCTTTCCTGTTTTCTCTTTATAATGTTCAGCCTTCAGGAGGAATCACGGGTTTTCTTTGCCTTGTGTGTTACGTGTAGCATAGTGATTTTTAAAATAAAGTCAACATACTTGAGATTCTAAAATTTCTACTAAAAACATACCTTTAGTAGAATAAAAAAAGAAAAGGACGTAGAAAGTAGAGTTATCAATTACAAGTTAGCAAGCCTCTATAGATTATTAATTCAACTGTATAAACTGTAGTTAAATAACCTTTATCAAGCAGACTGGGTTAGGGGATTGAAAGCAAAAAAAAAAAAGTTCCAAAAACATACAGTGGGTAGCAGTTTATGTGTCAAGAAAAACTGAGAGAATTTTTGAAGCTCTGATGTCTAGCAGATATCACTTAAATCATTTTTCTCCAAACTTCAGTCATAAAACTTCAGAGAGTTATAGCCATAATACAAATTTTCAGACTAAGAAGTGGTGTTTGATGTTATTTTATGGGATTTTGCTGTAAGGGCTCCAATTGATTTGTAGGAAGATAAAAGAAGGAAACTTATTTTCGAGGCTTTGTGGGAGATGCAGCTTCCCTTCCATTGGTCGCTCTGCTGACGCCTGCAGGGCAGGGCGCTGTAGACTGGGGTAGCGTAGGCCTATGTGAACCGAGCCGCTCACTGCCTGCTGTTTGTGTTATGGGTAAAATCTGTCATACACTGGTGGTGATTTATTAAATGATTAATGAAGGAAGACAAAACTTCAATAACTACAAACAGAAAAGTAGACCATCGCATTAAAATATAATAACACAGATTACATTTCTATTTTTCTTCCCAGTTTTTCTTTTCTGAAAATGATGAGGGCACACTGAAAACTCAGACAATACAAAAGGAACACGGAGGACTTGTCTCAACAAAGGCTCCTTTTCCCTTCATGCTTGGCTTCTTTTACCAAAGGGGAAAAATAATCTCTGTCCTGGAAAAACAGGCAATAAGCAAGGCTTGCTTATGAGCAGCCTGCACAGCTGTCTGTTAGCTGTCCACAGCCCCCACCGCCCGCGTAGAGGTGGGTGACAGTTTTGAAGTTATGAACCTACTGTGTGCTATTCGCTTTAAAGAATGTTCTGGTGACCTTTCCTCCACCCATAAACATAAAGCAATAAGATAACAAATAGCCACAAGGCTCTGCTTTCTGGCGACGAGCAGAGCATGGCTCTTTTAAGAGAAGACCCCTGACTCAGCATTAGCAATAAAAAGTGCATGGCTTTCTGAGAGATGGCTTCCTGGTTCGTCTTGGCAGCACAAACAACTCTGGGTCTTTCAGGAGGCCGAGCACTTGAATGGGGTTTGTGGGCAGCATGTTGCAAGTTACTTGGTGGCAGCACAGGCCAACTGCTTCCCAGAGTTGAGGTGGTAAGCACAGCTCCCACCAGAGGTCCCAGGGCTGGCAGTGAACATACCTCTGTCATGTTAAGAAGCCAAGAGAGATGGAGCCAGTATCCAAGACTTCACAACCACACTGCTTACCATTTTATTTTTTATTTTTTTAAAGATTTATTCATTTATTATGTATGTAGTATTCTTAGTATTCTGCATGTATACCTGCAGGCCAGAAGAGGGCACCAGATCTCATTACGGATAGTTGTGAGCCACCATGTGGTTGCCAGGAATTGAACTCAGGACCTTTGGAAGAACAAGCAGTGCTCTTAACCACTGAGCCATCTCTCCAGCCCCCCTGCTTACCATTTTAAATGCTCCTTGTCAAAAAAGGATTTCAGATACACAATAGAACAGATTCAGACATAAAAGACCTCTAAATGAGACACAGGAGAGAGAGGAAAAAGAATATAGACAGTTATAAAAAGAAGTAAATGATTTTTCTAGATGTAGAGAGAAATATTTCAGATGGATAAGTATTCTTCAAACCTTTCAAAGACCTACAGAATATGGTATTTAAAATGTTTTAAGAACTAAGACTTTTCTAAACAGTGAGAAATATATGCTTATGGCAGCACCAATTACTTCAAAGAAGTTGATGGGTACCGAAGAAACTCGTTATGGAATTTGCCTTCAAGGTGACAAGGCTAGGTATTTGGGCAAGAAACTGCTCTTGCCTGGACTGTTTGATGGTATACTGCATGAACTGGACATGCAGGACCCACAGAAAAGTGACTGTTGGACTTGCCTAAAGAAGGTAAGATAGTCCTTTGGGTTCCTACTTCATGAAGGAGTCTGCTAGACATTCTGCAGGACACAGAAGAAAGTGACTGACAAACTACCAATATAGGTGAAACAGTCTTTCAAATTTCATGCTTCATGGAAAAGTTTGCCAGATACTATGGGCCTCTAGACTGAAGATGGATGCCCCAATGTTACAGAAGAATTTTGGGTGACTGTCCAGACAGTGAGATGTTTCTGTCAATTCTAGAGTTTTGGAAGTTGCTTACAATGAACTTCTTGTTTACTTAGGTAATATTATATTCTTCTAGGGTCTTTGATAGAGTTAAAGAATAAATAGTTATAATTATAGTTATGATTATAGCATTCCTGAGTTATGATAAAAGATAAAGTAGATATAAATATTGTAACAGTAATTCTTGCTTGTTATCTGTTTTGTTTTATGTAATTTTACTATGTTAAAGTTAAAACCTTTATTTTTATTTAGACAGAAATGGGGAGATGATATGAGATGTCCTTCTGTATATGTGTTGCTTTTATTGGTTGATGAATAAAGCTGTTTTGGCCAATGGCTTAGCAGAGTTAAGCCAGGGGGCAAATCAAAACAGAGAGAGAGAAAGAGAGAGAGAGGAGGTGGGATCAAGGAGATATCATGTAGCTGCTGAAGGAGACAGACACCATTGGAACTTTTACCAGTAAGCCACAGCCTTGTGGCAATACACAGATGAATAGAAATGGGTTAATTTAAGATGCAAGAGTTATCTAGGAATATACCTGAGTTATTGGCCAACCAGTGTTGTAATTGACATAGTTTCTGTGTGAGTATTTGGGTCTGAGCAGTTGGGAAAGGAGTGGGTAGTCTCCCATTACATATGACTATATGACTATCTGGCTTGCATTAAAATTCTAAAAGACTTTTCCAGTTATGGTCACAGAAATAACTACACAGTCATTGTATAATAAGACTATTAGCTTTCTCTGTGGATTTGATAGACATACACTCAAGATCAAAACTCAGCAAAATGAAGTGATTTATCTAGAGGTAGATGGCATACCAATATATCGATGGGCTCAGTTTTCACTCTTTCGCTGTGCCTTTTACATTTAGTCATCAGACCTCACAACGAGTCTAAAGTGGAAGTTTTGGCTTCTGAAATTTTGGTTCATTAATTCACATATTCATTCATTCATTCATTTGTTATTTCTCCATAGGACACTTATTGGATACTAACTGTGCATGTCCTTTGGATGTGCTTAGGAGTAGCTATGAGGACATAGTAAGATCTCTTTCTTCTAGAGTTTTATAGATAGACTAAGTCCAGAGATAACCAAAAATAAAGTCTATACAATGTGAGAAGTCCTATAAAAGGAAAAGAAGTGCTATTGTAACAAAGTGGAATTATTCCAGATCAGTCAGGACAGGGTTCCCCTACATACAAGGGCTGTAGGAATTTGCATCATCATAGTTTTATTTAACCAAATAACTTAATTATAAGTGTAATTATTTCTATCATATTAGCATATTAAATAAAATTTGTCATAAATCAATGCCACTCATTTATCAGTTTCTGATCTAAGAATTAGCAGCCTGCTAAAATAACTTTAAATCAAGTTTTGTGACTGTTTTTGCCTGAGCCAATATTTCTTGATGCATTTTTTGCTTCAGCATTTGGGACAATTTCACTTTGAATAAAATTGTTTTTCCTTAGACATTAGAACTTGGGCTCCTTGTGATTTGACAATGAATCTTAAATTTGTGAATTAATAGATGACTGCACTTGTATTTGTCTTCTGCTACTATAGCCCAACACCCAAGGCTGGATACTGTTTGAATGAAAGAAGTTTAATTCGTCATAGTTCTGAGGCTCAGTCTGGCATCAGGCTGGCTCTGGCAGCTTCATGGTCAATGGCACCACAGCAGTGGGTGCATAGAAGGGACAGAGACCACAGAGAAAGACATCAGACTTAAGCTCCTGTAACAACCTCAGAAGAGCTAACTCAGAGACCCAATGGAGCACTTCCAGGGACCCACAGACCTTCTGTCATCTCAACAGACAAACATTTTTGGGGCACTTCATCTGAACTGTAGAAACAATCTGTCGATGCTCTCTGCCAGACAGAACTGCTAACGACTACAACACAGGTTGTTCAGACTTAATCTGGTGCATTTAAAGATTGATTTGAACCAGGGCTTCAGTCATGATACCACGAAAGAGATGGAGTGCCAGAGTGGACCCAAGGCATGACAGGGAGTCACATTGGCCTTGCTACAACCATGTGAAATCATTTAAAAAAGTAAAGTCATTCAACTTGACAAATACTCAGCCTCAACTGAACTTTTCTTAGTAGAAGTCTTTTGAATCTTTATGGAAAGGGTCCTGCCCTGAAGGGCACTGTTTTATTTTTATGAGGAAAAACAACTCCATTAGTACTGTGTAATAGGCTAGAACTAGTTTTGAGGAAACAGCTAAGAATTGTCATTGTTCAAATAATATATTTTTAAAAAACATAAAGATTGGGGCTGGAGAGACAGCTTAGCAAGTAAGGATCTTGTTACTCGGTCAGGAGAACCAACATTTATTTAATCTACGCCCACATCAGGTGGCTTATTACTACCTGTAATTCCAGCTCATTGGGGTCCTATGTTCTCTTATGACCTCTGAGGTACCTGCACTCGTGTGTGCATACACACACACACACACACACACACACACACACCAAGCAAAATCTTTAAAATGAATTAGTAAACATACAGAAAATAAACAAGAAAGCATAAAACCGAATCAATCTGAAAGACCTCTGTATGAGAGCTAGTGAGAAAATCATCTTAGAAAGTCAGTAGCGTTTCAATATACAAAGATGAATTATGTTTCCAGTGGGTGGCGAACAGACAGAAAAGGGTGGGCAAACTTCAGTGACTCAGAACTGAGCCTGTAACAGAACAAACATGTCTGACCAGCTACTCCGCAAGACATGAGCAATGACCACAGCTGACATGCCACCATGCCAGGGGAAATCTCACAGACCCACCCCTAGATGAAGTTCATGACTTCTGAGAGAGTCAGTCTTCCCTAGGGATGAATGAGCACCTAATGGCTTTCCAGCTTGTCAGCCCTGAAAACATGTACACGTGAGCAACGCTAAACTCATCAGGTCACATTATATGTATGTATGTATATATATACATGCAACTGCTAATTAAAGGAAAGCAAGCAGAAAGGATTTTTTTCTCTTACCTTTCTACTCCCATGGCCAACATTCCGTATTCTTCCTCATGCCATCACATTTAGAAGCTGTTCTTTGATTTCATCTTCTCTGAGTAGTTTCCTGCAACAGTGGGAGAAAGGACAGAAACAGTTCCATATAATGCCCAACACAGAGATCCTCAAATATTTGTCCCACAAATCATTTGAGTAAATGATTGAATCCATGTCCCAACCTCCTTTTCCTTCCAACCTCTTTCTTTGGCTATGAGAAGATAGAAGCTCAGGGCTAAGAATCTAGAGAATGATTCAGAAATCAGTTAAAAGTGTGACCTCAGTCAGCTCTTGGTCCCCAGAAAAGTGACTAATTTGTCCCTTTTGGGCTATGGTAAGAGGGTGACCCTTGTGTTCCTGAGGTGCCTTTCTGTGAGCTGAGAAAGTTGGCATCTATCACACTTATCACTGCCTGTGGCTAGAAGTTAAGGGTGCAGCACCTAGAGCAAGCCAAAGGGAAGGCAGAGCGGTGGGGCTAGGAGGCTTCCACTCTACTCCATTGATATAGAGTAGACCTCCTGCTTCTGGGGATTGCAGTTGTTTCTTCTCACCCGGAAGGTCATTCATTCAGTTTGGTATTATGTCCTCCACATGACAAAATAAACCTGCAGTGTCACACATGTGCCAGACAGGGAGCCTATTTGGATTTGTGTATGTGTGTGTGTGAGAGAGAGCGAGAGAGCATGCATGTGTGCATGCGTGCACATGTGTGCGTATGTGTGTGTGAGAGAGAGAGCATGCAGGCGTGTGTGCATGCATGTGTGTGTGTGTGCGTGTATGCATGTGTATGTGTGTGAGCGTGCGTGGGTGTGTGAACTTGACACGGGTTGCAGTCATCTGGGAAGAGGGAAGGAACCTCAGCTGAGGAACTGCCTCTGTCAGGCAGGCCTATGGGTGTGTCTGTCTGTCTACTTGATTGATGATTGATAGGGTAGGACCCAGGTCCCCAGGCAGTGTAACTCTGGTACATGGTCTTGGGTTCTATAAGAAAGAAAACTGAGCAAAACATGAAGAGCAAGCTAATAAGCATCATTCCTCCATGGTCTGCATCAGTTCCTGCCTCCAGGTTCCTGCCTTGAGTTCCTGCTCCCTGGTTTCCCTCACTGACAGACTGTGACATAGAATCATTAGCCAAATAAACCTTTTCCTCCCCAAGTTACCTTTGTCTTAGTGTTTATCACAGCAACAGAAAGCAGACTAAGACAGAGCCCAAAGGCTTTTAAAAGCTATTGTTTTGTAAGATAGTGGAGACAATAGTTTT
>JAQHUG010000107.1:1381412-1397079 GCA_028555095.1 Dicrostonyx torquatus | reverse complement strand
AGTGGGGGCACAGCCTCATCTCTAACCAGGAAGCTGTGTGCAGTGGGCAGCTGCTGGGAGAGGGGGAAATCCACAGGCGCCATGCTCTGGAGTAATTGGCTAACACAAAACAGATTCTTGGTTTTTTAAATGTGGTTTTGTTTTGTTTTGTTTTTAAGAGAGAGAAAGAACATGGCGTTGGGTGGGTAAGGAGTGGGAGGATCTGAGAGGAGTTGGGGGAAGGGAAAGACTATGATCAACATATATTGTATGAGAATTTAATACCCAAGATCTCTAGTTTTCCGTAAAAAGGGAAGAAGAAAGCCATAGAGCGAACACATTTCATAAATAAATGAGCCATATCCCTCTCCACACCTTCTCTTCTCCCCTCGTGTTCAATGGTAACTTTAGAGCATTTTTATCCACAGAAGTACAATAAAGTCAATGAACTTGACATCTCATAATCCAATGTGTACTACTTCACTGACCTTAAATTTTATTTTTTTCCTTAATACACACACTCTCACCCTCTTCCAGGCATATGGAATTTAGCATTCCAGGTTCAGCACACTTCCACGGCCCTGGACCTATGTTTCTATATAACCTAGAACGCCTCTTTGTCAAGTGCTCATATGTTATTAACTTTCACCTCATTTTCCCCTCAAGGCACTCTCCTTTAGCCCACAGAGTCATGCCATGGAGGTTTATCTCCTTCTGTAGATGTTCTGGAAGTAGTGGGGTTGAATACAGCCATCATTACGTATTACGTTGTCGAGTCTCATTGCTTACTGAGAATTCCAAAAATGTATGGCTTCTCTTTTTCCCTTTTACTTTTCTTATTTAAAGAAATTTTAATTTCTTTGATATTTTTATCAGGAGTGACTGAGATAAAAATAACATTGAGTCCCATCATGGCTGTCATCATGAAAATGGGTTTAGAAGAAAACTGCTTGGATAAATATGATTACTTCCCACGTTCAAATAGAGAGCAGTTGCCATTGATATGACAGACAAGCCCAGAGACTCTCTTCAGAATGCTCAAAATATGGTGTATAACACAGCATGCCCATTCACGGGTTCTGAAACACGTAGCCAACAGTCCACGAACTTCCTGATTCCATCACATCAAGACAGGCATGAAGTTCCACCCACACCAATGAGAGCACTGGACCATCACCCTTGAGAGAAACCTTCCACAAGCTGTATTCCTCCAGCAGCAAATGTGCCTGCACACATATCATGTGATGATGAACTTTGTCAAAGGGATGGGAAGTCAAGGCAGCAGTAGAGGCAGCAGACTTCAGTCATCCAGCTGGTGAAGACATAGTTTGGAATCTGTAAGCATTCCCTTTGCAGGGTCATAGATACCAATGTAGGCGGCTTGGAGGATGATAATTCCCCACCCGGACACATTAAAGCCTTGCTATAGGCCTTGATCCCATCAGATTTGTGGATCTGATCTTTGCCAGGCAGTCAATGGGACCTTTGAATTCTCTTTCAGCTCCAGCTTTGCCCACATCAGCTGTTACGGTTACATAAAGCACAAGGATGTGGCCCCAGTGGCAGTAGCACCTGATGCCCACACTCGGTCCTCTGTTCCACATCACCCAGAAAGATCTGCTTGTATTTATCTCTGAAGGCTAAGTTGACGGCTTAGGTGGGGAAGTGTCTGGTGACATTGGCCAGGTTACCACACCAGGACAGGGCTCTGCCATTGTCCATGACTCACAGTCTATAATGTCCTTGTCTTGGTTATCTGCTGTGATTTCTTTGCTGGCATGCAACACCTACAGCAGTCATTTGACCTGTTGGATGAGGGCTGCACAACCTTGAAGATGACTACAGTCCCTCCGCTTGTCAGAAAGTCCTTGGGAAGGACACATCTGTCATTGAAAGAAGAAAAGATGAGAGAATATGGAACAGGATAGGACTGACAGCTGGCTCTGGGCTGATTGTTTTCCTTTTGAAAAGAGCTAGGACCATAGCAGACATATTGCTGTAGTTAATACTCAACCCCTGAGCACAGGAAGAAGAGGCAGGTAAATAGACACACTTTACTTTGCAAAAGAATTGTGTCTTGAAAATGTTTGGTAACTGCAAACTTAAATATTCTTGAGTCTCCTGTAAAGCAGCATTATTCTGCCCAGTGAAACAAGAATTTCCCCTTATTCAAACACCCACCAACAGAGGGGAGCTTACTGCATGAGACTTAGTGTCCAGGTTTCTGATAATGAGCTCTCCCAAGTCGAAAATATTCTTTGAAATATTTCTAGAAGTAAAAATTTATAATGTAGACTAATCCTCATGAGAACGATCAATAGGATTTTAAAAACATTGGGATAATTGTGAAAGTTAAATTTCAAACCATCTTTAATTAGAGACAATTAAAGATTTAACATGCATCCTTGAATACTAGAGACCCGCACAGTCTCGACTTTAGGAGAATACCTCATCCTTGATTAGTTGATGTGTTTGTTAAAAGCAATAACCTCTGGGCTGGGGAGACAGCTCAGCGGACAAAGTGCCTGCTGTATAAATATGAAGACCTGAGTCTGAATCTGGAGCTCCATGACATGTGCATGTGAAAAAGCCCAGTGTAGATGCACATACTCAACACATACACACACACTCAAATACACACATACATACACACACACTCAAATACACACACACATACACACACTCAAATACACACACACATACACACACTCAAATACACACACATACACACACACTCAAACACACACATCCATACTCCCACAAGAACACAAACATTCTTATAAAATTTAATAACATTTTTCCTAGTTTTAATATAGAAATAAAATTTGATATATAAGATTATGCTAGCATAAATATAATATGAAGATATTTGAAATATTTCCTGTCAGTTACTATTATTCTTTTATTGCATGTGCTTCTGAAATTATGCCAATTGTTTCTCAACTGAGTAAGTCCTATAGAAAGCATTTAACTAGGAAACTCCTTGGCCATATTTAAAAACAGCTATACAGATCAAAGTAGAGCACAGAATTGTAAAGTCAGATGTCGCAGGGCACACTACACAGAGCCTGTTGCCAGTGTCTGTCATAGGGTACAGTACAGAAATACATGTCATCGGTGTCACAGGGCACAGTAGGGGGACGTGTGCTGTTGGTCTCACTGGAACTCTCAGAGTCAGTTCGTAAGTGTTGATTTACGGTTCATGTTGCATTGCTGGCATATCTCCTCTTTCATTCATTTTTTATTTTTTTGTTTTTTAAGACAGGGTTTCTCTGTAGCATTGGAGCCTGTCCTGGAACTAGCTCTATAGACCAGGCTGACCTTGAATGCAGAGATCCGCCAGCCTCTGCCTTCTGAGTGCTGGGATTAAAGGCGTGCACCACCACTGCCTGGAGCATGTCCTCTCTTTCTGTAAAGCACAGGGAAACTGCTGCTTCTGACCCAGTCTTGCATCTCAGAACTGGAAACTCTTGGGTCATGGTGCATCAGTAATTCTGAACTTCCCAGTGATTTTTTTCATGATGAATTTATGTTTAGTTATAAGGTTTCTTTATAGAGGAGTCCCATCAGTGATGGGACCTAACCCACTTGTGAGGATGAGCTTGGAATGCTTTCTTCGCTGTATAGTTTAAAAACAACTAAACTATTCTTTCCAGCATTGTACACGGGTTTGTTTGCCCAACCACGCAGCTCTGACAGCTCCTCTCTAACATCCTGTCTTGACACAGATGCAGTTTTGAACCTAATGGATGCTAATGGGGCTTCACACAGGAGGGAAACACTCTGTTCAGTCTGCCTTGCTGGAGGAGAATAAGTCTGCACTTCTGGTGTTGAAGCCACCGTCTGTGCTTAATACTTAGGCTAGTGGTGTATTTTTAAATCACGAATTCACAAATGCCTCTTTCCAGCAGATGTGACTTCTGAACTCTTTTCCAGGACATCTGGGAGTGAATATCGCAGTAATGAAAGCCCAACAAGAAGTATAAAAGCTACGGAAGAGGCAAACATAGATAGATGTACAGGGATACACTATCTATTTAGATATGTTACAAGGCACATGAGTCTTTCTTATACACCCTCATAAATATAAATATACATCTTCAAAGTATATACATTCACAAATGTGTGCATGTCTGTGTGCACATACATGCATGTAAATGAGGTTAGAATGTTGGAAGAGATGACTATGACACTCCATACCTGAGCTCCTCTATCCCGTTTTCCATTTATAAAGTAGGTCACTCTACATAGCAACCTTGAGTTCTGAACTCCACGTTAGTGCTATGTGAATAAGAAGCGTTTACATAAACTTTCCCATTTCAGCAGTGGGTTAGGGAGAGCATTTTCTGGAGTGAAGTGGAAAAGATGAAACAGCAGTGTGCTGAATGTAAATCCAAGCTGTAGTACTGGATCCCGATTGCAGTTTTATGCATTTAGCTGGGAAGAAGAAAGGGAGATTTATGGCCACTGTGGAGATCTTGAGAACTATTCTTTTCTCAGGGGGTAAGAATTTTTAGCTTCTTTGGGGATCAAAACTTAAGGCACATGGTAGTTTGGGCAAAATAAAAGTCCACAAAGCAACACTTGTTTTGGAGTAAGAGGATAGGAACATCTTTGAAGCCCAGAGAGAAAAAAAAAACCAAGGATGCACCATTATTATATGTAAACTTGTACTTAGGTGTTCTAGAAGCTGACCCATTTCTAATGAAATGGGGTTTGATCATCTGAGCATGTGAGAATGATGGAAGTCATGTCAAGAGGAGTACTAATTTCTACGAATAAGAAGCCTAGAAAGTGAATATAAGTATATCGTTACATTTACTGTTGCTCTAACAAAATGCCTAAGGAGTCTGTGGCAGAACATTCACTGGCCTTTGAATTGGCTGTGGCACAACTTGTCATAAAAACAGAAGGAGAACTAGCCATGTGGAGAAACGACCAGCCACATGCGGTGGTCTTGCTTACAGCAACTTCCTTTCATGAAAACTGACTTAATGCAAGAAACTAGCATTAACTTCTTCTGAGGATAATGCTCCCCATAAAGTCACCTTGCATTCGAAATGTCCTCTTGAGCATCCCAGCATCTCCCCATGTTGCCATTCCTAGGATCAAGCCTCCAGCATGTGAACTTTGTGTGACAAATTATTTGGAAACTTTAGCAAATATTAGTAGGCATTGGGATTTTCAAGATGGATGTGATTGGAAGTACCGGAGCATGAAGGCCAGCCAAGGTGGTCATGATTATTAAACAGTTCCTTAGATGGTTAGCCATGGGACTCCAGGTGTGGGGACAAATAGCACACTCCACTTTGATACATATGTGTTGGAAGTAGGAACCTGGACAGTTTGTTAGAGATATTAACATGGGACATGCCTTTAGCATTGTGTGGCACCTAGAAGATATTCCACAAGTGTTTGTTTCTTCCTCTTCCGGAAGTAGAAAGGAGAGAGGCCAATGCTAGCTTCAAACAAGCAGGGTATTAGTCCCTCCATTTGTAAACTGAGCACAGTAACAGCCCTGCATCTCTAGATGTAATGGTACCTTATTGTACAATAGACACTATGAGATTTAAGCCATAGCTGCAGTCCATATTAGAAGGTACCCAGGTGGATTTCATGTTCTTAATTATAAGCCAGCTGAATAAGATCTGAGAGACGACATATTCACCAAAGCCAGTGCTGCTTAGTGTGCGTGTGGGTGTGTGTACAGGTGCAGTGCTTCTTAGTGTGCGTGTGAGTGAGTGTATGTGCAGGTGCAGGTCCAAAGTTGAGACCAATCACGTCTGCACCTTGTGCACTGAGCAAGGTCTCCTAATCCATCCTAGAGCTCAGCTATATGGTAGGTCGCTTGGAGATCCACACTCCCAAGGCTGGAGTCACAGGTGGGCCACCATACCCCACTGAACATTTGTGTGTGTTTCTGGTATCTGAACACTGGTCCTTTAGATAACACAGCAATCTCCTCAACTCACTGGTGATATTCTTGAAACCAAGAAATTGTCACAAGTTGGAGATATTAGAAGTAATGTGTTTTATTTCAGAGTGATGGGAAATATGATTCCGTCTTAAGACCATTTGGATAACCATGACACATGCCCGAAGGTGAAACTGCCACTCAGACAACAGACAGGAGGCTAACCATGGGGCCTGGGGAAAGTTGACCTCAATTAGCTAGCTCAGTGGCTGGAAGGTGACAGAAGAAAGGTAACACCTGAGCAGACCCAGTCAAGAAAGACAGGATTTCTATTAAGGAAACTGGGACATAGAATTTTCTGTTTCTGTTGAGGAAGGTCACCAGAGTGTGTTTCATTCTTCAAGGAAGACATTGTCATCTGTAGAGCAGAACAGGGAAACTACAGACTGTGTCTCTGGCAGGTCCTTATTTAAGAACAATATTTCCTAAATGTACCCAATCACCCTCACTTTCTTTATCCAACCTTACGTATAGGACTCTCAGGACTCTAGAGATGTCTTTCCACTTGCTTGACGGTGCAAGCTTTGTCAAAAAGTCACTTCAAATGGAAGGGTCTGCCTAAGCTAACAGACAGAACCTCACCCGCACTATAGAAGTGGACACCTAATTTCCAGCCCAGCAGAGAGAAGATGCCAGTGGAGCACAGAACACTTGAATGAGGAGCAAGAAGCCTCAGTGAGAGGGAAGAGCCACAGGGACAAAGATGGGGAAAGCCAACAACAAGCTAACACAACTGTATGGTGGGCCTTTGTCTTCCACACGGACAGTAATCTCATGGCTCAGCCCACCCCTCCAATCATACCCTTGAAAGTCTGTGTTCACTATTAAGTTTCACAGTCTATGGATTGAGGTAATTTCTGGGTTCTACCCCAGAGAGTAGTAGGCAGTTAGTTATACTAGAGAATAATTTTTAAAACATCCTTAAAATTTATTGTTAATTGGGGTAATTGTCAGGTGACAATGAATCTCTTCTGTGATAAAATTACTTTTATTGACTGTTGAAAATGTATGTCTGGATAATTCCCAAAATCTTTCTCAGTTTCCTCTGTGACTGAAGTCCCTGGTGAGCTTCTCTCTGACCTCTTCTGGTGCTGGATTTCTTCTTGTAGAACACAGGCAATGGCAAGGTCCCGTTCATTCAATAGTTGCTAACAAAAATACATAGTGGTGAGTATTGACCAACCCAGCACCAGCCTCCAAGATCATTGCTGACAGATGCCTGCGGGATGATATTGGAAAAAGATATTCCAAAGCATTTCGTCAATCGTGGGAAGATAAAAAATAAACAATAAAAATAATTTTCTTCCTGATTAAAGGTCTTTCCTGGGGAGCTTCTCTTAGCCCTTCTTACAAGTGAAACTGAAGCTTTGGCTCCTCATGATCTAAGAGGCTACCACAACAAGGAAGGTCAGGAAGACGGTCCACACATCTCTACAGAATTTTCAAAGCCAAGTGAGAAAGTGCATTACCTGTAGAGAGTCTCAGGATTGTGATTTCCAGATTTTCCTACTTTTCATAGTCTGATGGTGATCAACCTAATCTTCAAAGCATACCTATATATAGAACTGGTCTAAAAGCTATCCTTAACTATCCAAGTCTGTGGAGGGGTCTTTCATTTGTCATGTCTGCTTAATGTCAGCTTGAGCAGGGTGAGCCCATCCTCACTACCCACAGACACACTTGTGTTCACGTAAGTGCATTAACTACCCACAGACACACTTGTGTTCACATAATGGTGTGGGAAGTCTTTCTGTATATGTGTTGCTTTTATTGGTTAATAAATAAAGAATCTTTCTTAGCCAATGATAGGGCATAGTAAGCTAGGTGGGAAAAGCTAAACTGAATGCTGAAAAAAAGAAGGTGGAGTCAAGAGACACGATGTGGGAGACAGACACAGGATGAAACCTTGCTGATAAGCCACACCCATGTGGCGATGTGCAGATTAATAGAAATGGGTTCACTTAAGATGTAAGAGCTAGCCAATAAGGAGCTAGAGCTAATAGGCCAAGCAGTGATTTAATTAATACAGTTTCTGTATGGTTATTTCAGGACTGAGCAGCCGGGAACAAACAAGTGGCTTCTACTACAATGTAAGTACATTAACTACCCACAGACAGAGTCATGTTCATGTAAGTATAGTAACTACCCACAGACACACTCGTGTTCACATAAGTACAAGTACCTCTGATCTCTTTTCCTTTGAGTCCTCTAAAATGTGTATTTCAATTATTACACGGGTCTCAGAAAAGTTTCTTTCTTTGTTTGGGTCCCTCCATAGAAGCAAAGAAGTCATTTTCATTCCCACGTACAATAAATCAATCAACATTTATAGAACACCTATTTTGTTGTGGGCCTTAGGCTAGGCAGTGAGGTGGATACAATGATGAATAAGATCTGATCTCTGCCCTCAAGGCAAGCCAGGCTCTTAGACAAAAGCACCAAAGGATGATTGGGGCAGCATATGATAAGTGGTAAATGAGGGACACAGACCTTTCAGAGGAGGGGGAAGAGTCCATTTTGGCCTGGGGTAGTTCTCCAGGGCCGCTGGGAGGGTGTAGAAAGTGACCTGGTCCTTTGAGAATGCTGCTTTGAGATAAGAGGAGGAGAGAAGGAGGGGAGGGCTGTGCTGCTTATCTGCAGGGAGAAGGCAGTGCCTCTGCTCTCCATGCCAAGCAGGGCGCAAGGCAAGGCTCTGGCCTGCTCCTCCACAAAGAGGGAAGGCAGATGGACAGACAGATGAAGTAGTGGGAACACCCAGAAGGAGAAATGCAGGGCTCATTTGTACCCTAGATGCAACACTGTGGGCCTTGCCCTTATGGCTCCAGAGAGAACCACGGAGGCTCAGGGGTAGCTCCCAGGAAGCCGCCCTTCAACATGAAGGCAGAATTGTGGGGTGGAAAGAGCCTTTATCTGTGCTTCAGGGTCCTCACCTTTCAAACAAGCTATTTGAGCTAGATTATCTCTGAAATTCCTTCATTACTTGTTGTTGATGTGTCTGTAAAGGAACCCTGCTTTAACCTCTGCTGTACCTTTGAAAGACAAGTTCTGGTTCCTTCCATTTCATCATTCTAAATAGCAATGAAAATGACATTCAGTATTTTTTACATATGGTGTGTATTAAACACCATGCAGTTTAATGGTTAATCTCTGAATTTGGGTTCAAATTCTAGTCTGCCTACTTAGCATCTTTATGATATTTTTCTTTCTTCCTCCTTCCACTTTTTTTTTCTTTTTGATAGCTCTCTTGTAAACCAGTTTTATCTCATTGAAAATGAGACTTATGTAGCAGAAGGTGACCGTGAACTCATACTGGGATGAGTTCCACCACATTCAACTTGGTAAACTTATTTATTTATTTATTTAAACCTTATCTTTCTTTATATATAAAAGGCACGTAGAAACAGTAGCTGCAGATTATGATTTACTCTTAGATCATGTGTGAACATGCTTAGCGTAGTGCCCGGGCTGTGGAAAGTGCTCAGGAAATGTGATCTCATCCATTTCTTCATACCTCAAATGGAGAATCAAGAACTTCAGGTAATTATAAACCTACATGCGTGGGCCTGCATTCCAGGTGGGCAAGGTGAAAAAAAACCTGGGACATGTGGAGATTTAAGGGAGAATGTAAGTCAGGGTTACAGCAGAAAGGAGTGAAGAGCCCCGAGATAAATGATTGGAAATGGATGCCCAGGGAAAGCAGACGGTCTCAAGAGCCCCAGAGCCCCAGCAAACAGTTCCTGGAAGCAAAGCCCGCAAAGTGATAAAAACGATACAGCTCTGGATACCTGATTATTAGAAAGGTGTGAGCCAATAAGGAGGAATAAAGAGAGAAAGAGGGCTCGAGGGACAGAAATTTGATTGAAGATTTTTGAAAACTAGACGTCCACATCCCTGAGACCTGTCAGATGTTGTGTTTGCCAGGCAAGCCTTCAGAAAGGGAAAACTGCAGGGTGGTGGTGGGGGGGTGAAAGAGGAGGGTGACCAGTGCCCCTCAGTGCCTGAAGTGGGATCAATCCGAGGGAAACATTTCTAATGGGCTGACTCCCTGCGGATGAAATAAAAAGCCATTTTCATCCCAACAGGACAAAGCCCCCAGTGCACACTGTGGGGTATGCTCCCCTCACCCCCACCCCCGCCAGCTGATGGGTGGGCAGATGATGCTGTTTCCTTTTTGCAGTAAAGACTCTGACAATTGTAGCAGCCTCTTTGTGGGGCTGTCACTGTCACGCAGAAGCGACAGCATGTTAGATGAAATCGGTAACATTTGCGTAGTGCTGAGAACAGTGCTTGGCGTAAATGGAGTGTGATATCAATGTTTGCTAAATAAATGAATTTAGAAGATCCAAAGATATCTGGCAACCAAACCGGAAATCATTAGTTTTGCTTCAGGAGAGAGAAAAACCCTCTTGCTGACTGACAATGCAGTTATAAAATCTAAGCCAAGACAATTCTTTTGGAAATGGTGAGGGCTATGCGGTGACCTTACAAGTCTTGAGTCTGGTAAGTTTGTAGAACCCCACTGTTAGGGAGCAAGGCACAGTGAGAAGTTTTAGGAAGAACGCTATCTAGAACTGTGGCCGGAGCCAAAGGGGCTTCCAGGCACCTTTCATCTCCAGTAAATCTTCAGTCTGCCTCTGCTGAGAGTGTCCAGGTGACCATGACCTTCTCCACACCTATGCAGCAGCTATCGCTGTCCTGGCTATTCCTGGAGAGGTCTGAGAAGACTCTTTTTCCTCCACAGGAGCAGTACCAGGGTCTCTCTCTTGCTCACTCCCTGGTAGGGTTCTACCTCAGAGGAAAGTTGGGTTTTAAAAACCGATCTCTCATGCCTCCCAAGGTTCTTCCCCGAAACAAAATGGAGACAGCTTTGTTCAGGATTCTTTATCTCCACCTTATGAATCACCCATGTAAGTTCCAATGTCCTGTGGGTGATTACATAGATTTGAACTTATGACTTTATCCCCAGATAGTCTTCTCAAGTTTCGGAATGTTTAACTGGCTGCATTTCTAGTTCAAGGACCTTAGGAAGCCAGTGTGGTAGAAACCTGGTTGAAAGGAGGGCTAAATGATCATAGCCAAGGTTCAGTTCACCAAAGAGGCCCATTTGTGCTGTCTGCTATAATTCTCACACTTGTGCTGAGGAGGGAGTTGGGAGACTCACTGTTATTCTTCTTGCACACATAAATAGGTTACTGGATATTCCTGATACTGCACTGTTTAGTGATAAAGCAGCAACTCCAACCCGGGACTTTGAATGTCGTGAGCACTCTCCTTCCTACTGGCATTCATATATGATTGGAAATTTAAATCTCCTACTAGACTGAATGGGTTCTTTTTTTTTTTTTGAGTGTTTGTTTTCCTATTATTTTGTATGAGTTCTCTGTATGCGTTAGGTAGTCCATGAATCTTTTCTCCCAGTCTGGTGGGGGTGGGCAGTTCTTTTACTTTGTTGGCCATTTCCTTTGCTGTATGGAAGTTTCTTTCAGATGAAGTTTCTTTCAGTATGATATACCTACCCACATTTGCTGGCTAGTTTCTTGTCAACTTGACAGAAGCTGGAGTCATCTGATAGGAGGGAGCCTCAATTAAGAAAATACCTGCATAAGATTGAGCTTTACGCAAGCCTGGAGAGCATTTTCTTAGTGATTGTTAGGGAGAGCCCAGCCCACTGTCGGTTGGACCACCTCTGGGTTGGTGGTCCTGAGTTCTATAAGAAGGCAGGCTGAGCAGGCCACAGGGAGCAAACCAGTAAGCAGTCTCCCTCCATGCCCCTGCATCAGTTCCTGCCTCCAGGTTCCTGCCCTACTTGAGTTCCTGCTCTAACGGCTTTTCATGAGGAGTTGTTATACGCAACTGTGAGCAAAATAAACCCTTTCCTCTCTGTGTTGTTTCTGGTCATGGTGTTTCATCATAGCAATAGTGGCCCTGACTAAGACATCACACTTATTTAATTTTGCTTTTGTCACATGCACATTTGATAAAATATTCAAAAATTCTTGCCAAGGAAAGCATCAAGATGTGTTTCTCTAGGGAGGTCTATGGTTTAAGGTCTTATGTTTAGGTCTTTGGGTCAGTTTTTTTTTTTTACTTTTATGTATGATGTAAGAGAAATATCCTGAATAGGCATTTTCCTAAAGAAGGTATACAGTCACATGAAATGGTGCCCACTAATGGTCAAGGAAATGCAAATTAAAGTTAAATGAATTGCCACTTCACAGCTGTTCACATGGCTGTCATCAAAAGGACAGGAGGAAATAAGTAAGTATTGATCAGCATGGGGGAAAGGGGCCTGAGTGCAGTATTGATAGAAGTGCAGATTGATATTGATACTCTAGAGAACACCAGAGTAGCTGCATCCGAAGTTAATAAAGTGTCACCATATGGCCAGGCAGTCTTCTTCCTAGACACACACTCCCAGGAAGAAAGTCACCACCTTCTGTGGTGTTGGTGCTCCATGGTCAAGGCAGTTCTACAAAAGCAAGGATATGTAAGCAATGAAAATGTCTGCTAGGTAAAATACCTTGACATTAATAGGTGAACAGTTTTATAAAGGGAGATCAAGTCATTTGGGGTGACATGGATGAACCTAAGTGTGTAAAGTCAGGCACAGAAAAATGTAGCTTGGTCTCATTTCCATGTGGGATCTGGAAAAGAAAAGCTGTCTGGACAACAAGCACATAGAGAATAAAGTGGTTGTCCCCAGAGTGAGGGAGTGTGTGCACAAAGGGGAGGTGGATGCACAGGGTTCAAGGTTCTAGCTGTATAGGTCCAGAGATCTAATTATGGCATGAGAACTATAGCTAATATTTTTAAAGCACAATGAAAAGGTTATATTTTTAGATAGTTTTAAAACAAGCCAGTAACTGTTGATAAATATGGTAGTGTGGTAACTGTGGTAATCTCTGTATGTGGTGGTTTGAAAGAAAATGGCTCCATAGGGAGTGGTACTATTAGAAGATATAGCTTGTTGAAGTAGGCATGGCCTTGTTGGAGGAAGAGTGTCACTGTGGAGTTGGTCTTTGAGGTCTCTTATGCTCAAGCTGTGCTCAGTGCTCACTTCCTGTTGCCTTTGGATCGAGATGTAGAACTCTTCTCAGCTCCTTCTTTAGCACCATGTCTGTCTGTACAACGCCATATCCCATCATGACGATAATGGACTAAGCGTCTGAACCTGTAAGCCAGTCCCAATTAAATGTCTTTCCTTTATAAGAGTTGCTGTGGTGTAGTGCAGTCATAGTGTCTTTTCACAGCAATAGAAAACCCTAAGGGCTGGGCGGTGGTGGTGCGCGCCTTTAATCCCAGCACTCGGGAGGCAGAGGTAGGCGGATCTCTGTGAGTTCAAGACCAGACTGGTCTACAAGAGCTAGTTCCAGGATTGGCTCCAAAGCTGCAGAGAAACCCTGTCTCGAAAAACCAAAAAAAAAAAAAAAAAAAAAAAAGAAAAGAAAACCCTAAGGACCACACTATGCATATGTGTATTGAAATATGGCAGTTTAGATCTTATTAAATAGGAATAAAAACATGTACACGCGTGTGCATGGGGTGGCCATAGGTTGATGTTGAGTATCTTCCTGAGCCATTTCACATGGGGTCACTCATTACCAAACTGCAGGGATACACTTGTCTCTGACCCCCTTGCTACCATCACAGACAGAGTGTTGTAGAATAATATTTTTGTATGCTGTGTGGATGTGCCACTCAGATTGGCTTAATAAAAAGCTGAACTGCCAACAACTAGGCAGGATTTTTGGTACAGAGAGAATGCTGGGAAGAAGAAGGAGCAGCTGTCACCTGGATTCAGAGAAAGCATGGTATGTAGGAGATGAGGTAACAAGCCATGTGGCAGCACATAAATGAATAGAAATGGTTAATTTAAGTTATAAGAGCTAGCTACAAACAAGTCTAAGGTATCAGCCAAGATTTGTAATTAATAAGAAGTCTCTGTGTTGTTTATTTGGTTGGCTGTGGGGATAGAAAAAGACTCGCTACATATGGCTCCCAATGTCCAGGGACATATTTCTACATGAGACCTGAGAAAGCTTTTAAAAAGGATCCAAACACACAAAAATAATCAGCTTCCTAGCCCCTCAGCTTGGCTGCAGTTCAAAGATGAATCTCTCTGATGCTGCCTGCAGGCTTGAGCTTCCGGCTGCCATGAACTAAGAGCTGCCAGCACGCCATGAGCTAAGAGCTGCCAGCACGCCATGAGCTAAGAGCTGCCAGCACTCCATGAGCTAAGAGTGGCCAGCACGCCATGAGCTAAGAGCTGCCAGCATGCCATGAGCTAAGAGCTGCCAGCACTCCATGAGCTAAGAGCTGCCAGCACGCTAATAAAAGAAAAGACCATGAAAAATGATAAATACACAGGAAGGGAGTGTGGATTTCTTTTTTAAAAAAATATTTATTTATTTATATTTTATATACATTGGTGTTTTGCAATGAGTGTTGGGTCCTAGGATTACAGACAGTTGTGAGCTGCCATGTGGGTGCTGGGAATTGAACACAGATCCTCTGGAAGAACAGTCAGTGCTCTTAACCACTGAGCCATCTCTCCAGCCTGAGTGTGAATTTCGTATGGTATTATGTTGTCTTTGAATTTTTTGGTTGCTGGTAAGCAAATGGCACCTGTTTGAAAGACATGGGATTGAAAGGACTGTTGAAATAAACCATCCTAGACATTTTAAAAATGTCCTAACTTCAAAATGGAAGTCAAAAAATTTGTTATATTGTGGAAGAAGTTATGCTTTTGTTTCCACAGAAAGTGACATTCAAGGTTGAAAGAGAGCTGATTTGATCAGGGGAAACCCCCTAAAAATCTTGGCTACAGACATAAAGATTAAAACCTAAGAAAAACTATAAGACAGGTGACATATTTTACCTGCTCAAACATAAAAGTTGTCTTTAGCTGGCTTGTGTAAATGCACAGTCCATACTTGTGTTAATGCAGATATGTATGCCATCTTTGAAAGTTTATGTGTTTTAAGAACAAGAGAGCCGGGCACCAATGAAAATTGGTGGCCCAGGTGATCCAGCCTCTCAGAATGCCTCTGCTGTAGTTTCCTCAGAGTTCTGCATTCAGAACAGCCTCAAGTCTAAGATGGTCCAGTCTCATGGACTATTCCAGCCACGACTTGACCATTATCCTAATTTTCTCAAGGTCCCCCAAAGATACCAGCACCCCCAGACAATAGGAAGCAGGCTAGAGAACACAAGACTCATATTTCCAAGAGGTAGGATGCATGGTTTTTGGTCATTTGGTGGGCTATGGATATTTGTCATTGTTGGTTACAAACTGCTATTGGTCATGGCCAGAAAAAAAACTAAACAAAGTAGATTAGATTTAAGGATCTCATTCTGAAGCCAAAAAGGCAGATATAGAATAAAAAGATGAGATAGAAGAGTGTATTGTTGAGTCTACTTTTGAACAACCACTAGTGTCAAATATTTTATGTTGGTATGGATTTTGTATACTGATACAAATTTAAGGTTATTTTTGTTAGAACATATTGTACATATGTTTCCACTCTTGTTTAAGATTTGGTACCTATGCAGTTAATTTAACAATATAATGTAAAATTCTAGTCATTGAAAGTTATTACAAACTATATAGCATAATAAAGAAATGCAGGTTAGTAGTTAGTCACCTATAAGAATAAAACTTGTAGTCATGTTCAGTATGTTTTCAAGATCGAATAGAGATATATTTTAGATAGA
>JAQHUG010000107.1:1358404-1369880 GCA_028555095.1 Dicrostonyx torquatus | reverse complement strand
AAAAATGAAATCATGAACTTTACAGGCAGATGGATGGAACTAGAAAAGGTCAGACCATGTGAGGTAACCCTGACCCAGAAAGGCAAACGTTGCACGTTCTCCCTCTTTGGGGCTCCTAGCTCCAAGTCTTCAGGTGTGAGTACACAGACTCGGGTTAACCACAGAAACAAGGACAGTAAACCAGAACCATTGACAGGACGGGGTGTTGGAGAGCAATAGAGTGGACTAGCGGCACAAGCGATCTGATCAGGAAATGGGCAAGAAGGTGTTCTTCAGGGAGGTAAGTACGGAAAAATTGGGAGGAGGGTAAAGGGAAATAGCACGGCCCATGTAATCTGATAGAGAAAATGAGAAACAGGAAGTATTATTAGGGACAGGGAGAGAGTTCCATACAGAAGGAGAAGGGGAGAGGGTAAAACGACCATAAGAATGTCTAAAAAGTCACAAGGAATTACACTATTAACCAAAAACCCCAACCCTATAATACATGGAATTCTGTATGTAAATATACGTATTCAGTTCTAATGAGCTTTCCTTATCTAGGTTTATGGAACTTCCTTTAAGAGTCCAAGACCATCTAACCAAAACCCATACCAGAAATGAGAAGCCAGGGTTGTCCACACATACAGCCTATTTCTGCTGCCCTCGGCTGTCCCTGAGAAGTGTAAAATAAGTCTTTATTGCTGAAGGCACCATGCACTTCAGAAACATGGCTGAGAGACCCCTGAGCTGGGACCTAAATGCCCTTTCCTGTGGGCTTGCTTTCATGACTCCAGAAGGCACCATGCAGCTTCAAAAGGATGGAGACAACCGAGTCCTACCAAGCTATGATGCCTACGAACTACATCAGATGACCAACATGTCTTGTCTATGATGCAGTGGGGACATCATACCTAGGCAGTAACCAGAACTTCTCTAACTGGGCTTAAGACCTGCTCAACAAGAGGGAAACCATGCCTGGTACTGGAAACCTAGCCAACTACTCAGTGCTGGTGAAGCCATGGTCATTGAGGAGAATCTACAACCACTAATTTACGAAACCAGTACAATCCCTAGCAATCTATAAACATTTTCCCTTACACCCACAGATAAGTGTGGTCCTCACCCCCTGTTCAAGGAAACATCTCTTTGCAACAGATGGAGACCCCTGCAGAAAACACAGCCCGTCAAAACGCAGATTTGCAGAGTGCCCCAGTGGGTACATCTACAAAACAGCTCCTGTAGCTAAGGCATGGGGGACATTGTAGAAGAGGGGCAGAAAGACTGTAAGATCCAGAAGATCTGTGAGTTTGCCATGAGAATGTGTCTCCCAGCAATGTCCAAACCAATATGACAAAATCTCACCAGCCTGACTGCCCAAACATGAGCTGAACAAGTACACCTCCATTGGACAGGCCAAGGTGGACATGAAGGCCCCGAATCCTACACAAAGAACTATAGGCAACTGAGCAGGAGAGTGCTCCTCCCCAAGGAAGAGCACACCAATTGGCTGTCCTGGGCCCAATAACATACATAGAAGAAAATACACATACTGAGCATATCATATTTAGGAACATACATGTATATACATTTCATATACCCATGCAATAACAATTAGTTAAAAAAAAAAAAGAGGCCATAGATTTGAAGGAGAGCAGGGAGGAGTATATGGGAGGGTTTGGAGGGAGAAAAGGAAGAGATGCTATAACTGTATTATGATTTCAGAAATAAAAATAAATATAAAAAGTATAAATTAGCAAACAGACAAGAAGAACAGAAAAGATGACATCAAGCGCACGTCCAGGCACTTGGGAGAGTGAATGAACACAGGAAGCGCATGCGGGTGCCAATCACCTAGATCGCAACTACAACGGGGAAAGACCTCTAAGTGCGGTCTTCTGCCAGAGACACGGAACTGTGAGGAGTTCTCGTTTTGAACTGAACAAGAGGTGACATTCTTCCTTTCTTTCTTATACGTCCCTTGCTGCTCTCTCCCTTCTCTGAATTGCAATGAATGTGCTGAAGTTGTTCACAAATTGGAGGTGGGGGGGGATACCCGGAAATATATGTGACAACAGCTTCCACAGAGGCAAAAGCACAGTTGTTGAGGCTCAGGAGAGGGAGAGGGTTGAGGCTATTGAGTTACGGACGTCGAGGTAGGGCTGACTAAGTGGCAGAACACCATGCAGGAGGAATACCTACTCTAGAGTGTGTGCACGTAAACAGGAAATGTTTCTCTGTCGTTTTTAATTCCCTAATGGATCAGGTTCTCTGACCTGCCAGATTGAGTTGTGTTGTGTTGGATGTATTAATAGTCGCATTTGATATGCATGTCTCATTCCTTTGAGTTCACACTTCAGGTAATTGAAAATCTCAGAAAGAAGACAAGACTTAGCGTGGGAAGAAGGACCCACAATTGAGCACAGGGCTGGTGAATGTACATGGCCAGACACATAGATAAAAAACCTAGGGCACCACCATGCTCACTTGACTCTGTTCTCAGGCTTCCACTGCGGGGGCGGGGGGGACACAGTGCAAGCTGAATCCAGAAGTTACCATGGGACACAACTCTGTCTTCATTGCAGCTGCAAGGATTGCTCTCCCCTCTCTATCTTGGGCCATCCTCTTCCCACATCCCCTAGAACTAACCTCAGGCCAACTACCGCTAATACGCCAACCGCAGAGAAATTCTGCTACTTTTTATGGTCCACATTTATACTTACGGTTAAAGCCTTAACGGGCTTATGTCTAAAGCAGTAGCAAGGTTCTTCTGCTTTTGGTTTTCTTAACTACAGCAAGCTTTTCCTTTATGGGTACGCTGTACCAAACAACGGTCTGGCAGTAGCTGGAGAACAACACCCTGCTAACATTTAGGGGAAATAAGTGAGGTGCAGATGGGAAAGGCTCAAGAGCCTTGCCTTGTATTTGCTTATGTCTTGGTAAAAATTTGTGATCACCAGATGCGTGTGGCCAGACTCGTAGGCTACACTCACAATGACTTTATTTGGGGTGATGATTATATATATTATGGTTGAAGGCATGGACTAACCAATGGTGAAAATGGAAGACACCAAACAGCGCACAGTATATACAGAGTACGGCGGCAGCTCTGGGGAAGGCTGAGGGACACTGGACAGGGAAGCCAGTATTGAAGACTCACGACAGCAACTGTAGCTCATGTCCTTCAATTTTTACTTTAAAAAAATTCAAAACAGAATTCTCAACTTTGACAGCTTTTTTATATTATTATTAACTGAAAGAAAGTGAAAAGGGAGAAACAACCAAATAGATGTAGCTAACATTCACTATAATGGATGAATTGAATCTAATCATGTCAGTCATTCCAAATAAACCAATAACATGGTCAGCTGGGTGGTGGTGGCGCACACTTTTAATCCCAGCCCTTGGGAGGCAGAGGCAGGCAGATCTCTGTGAGTTCGAGATCAGCCTGGTCTACAGAGTGAGTTCCAGGACAGGCTCCAAAGCTACAGAGAAACCCTGTCTTAAAAAGCTAAACAAAACAGATAAAAAGAATAACATTGTCAGATTCAATAATAAAAATAACCAAGATGCCAATATACAATGTCTATAAGACCAGAAATAAAAAGATAGAAATAAGGAAAATAACAAAATTATTTACCAAACAATAAAAGTATTAGAAAAATGTATCTCAAGGCAGAGTAACACTAAAGATAAAAAGGAAAATTTTGTTATAATAAAAATTCAATAAAGCAAGAAGACAGAATGATTGCAAATGTGTATTTACTTAATAAAAGAGCTTCCAAATACATAAAGCAGCGATTGGAGGAGCTAAGCAGAATATCAGACAGGTCTCCTGCCCCAGCTGAGATTTAATGCATTCCCTATAGCAGAGAAGAGTCGACAAAAGTAACTGTCCAGACAGAGAAATGAGAGAACCGTCCATCAGCCTGGCACAAGCAGTGCCAACAGAATGGGACACCCACTGCCTTTCCAACACATTTTCTTTCCAAGGGCATGTTTAATTCCTACCAGCAGAGATCCTCTGCCGGGGCTGTGAAAGTGATGAGTGAGTGCATTTCATCATTTTCAAGAATTTCAAAACCGCAGCTAAATTAAGTTATCATAAATAGGTTAATATAATATACACCAAGCACTGCTGGCTGCACAGCAAATGAGCTTAGCCTGCTCCTCAGTCCTGGTCCTTCTGAACACAGCCCTAAACCATGGACAGGATGCCCAGAGCCAACAGTCCAGGACTCTCAGAAATGAATAGTGGAGTGTGGATCGGCGAAGAAGATCAGAATTTGAAATATAATCCAACTTGTGGTGATTCTTGTCTTTTTCACCTTTTGAAATCTCCTTGTCTGAAGTGAATGCAGGCTGGAATTCAGGTCATCAGTGAACGGGACTGAGCTTCAGGGGACACACTCTGGGCATCCTCAAAGGAGCAAAAGGCTTTGCTTTTTACAGTTTAGACGCATCCTCTTGCTCCCCTCCTTCCGTCTCCCTCTCCGTGGCAATGTCCCCAGGCAACCTCTTGTCATGGATGGCAGAAGCTACACTAAGGGCCCACGGGGCATCACGGAAGGCCAAGGATATTCCTCTGTCATACAGCTTTCTGTGCCGCAGGTCCACGTGCCAGAGTGCGCAGACTATTGGCGCGACTAACTAAAACCCTTCATTTCTGTCTGGAAGACTGGAAGCTGTAACTTGATGAAGAATATATTCTCTTTCATCTTTAAATAGGACAGTTTCCATATTAGCTCCGTCTGGTGTCTTACCATGAACAAATTTTCAACAGAACAGTGTGGGTGCTGCCACTTCGTTCCTGAGACACCCCGGCTGGAAGCAGGCATCTGGTCCTCACGCTGATGTGAACTTGGTTATCCTGTCAAGGGGTTCTGAATTGTTCTACTATTAATATTGAGTTTCCTAATTTGCGACCTAAAAGTGGTCTTGGAGGAGATACTTCAAGGCATGCAAACTTATTGCACTCCCTTAATTTGGGATCAAGCATTAACTATTTACGGATACAATCTTTACTGTCATGGGTACAGGATGTTGGCACTTGCTGGCACTCAGTTCACATTGACTGGTGAATATTTTGCTCTCTGATTTAAGCAAGAACCTTATATTCCCCAATTTTATCTTTCTCCCCTTATCCTTCCTCTTCCCTCTGATCTTCTTACTTTCTGACCTACAAATATGTCCCAGGTTCCTTTTCTATGCATCCTATTCATCTCTGGATCAGCCATTTATCTGAAGACACTAAATTGCAAGGCCTGGCTGTTAGGCATGCTTGTGGCAATTGGGGTGTTTGGATTCTTGGCTTATTGAATTTATTGAATTCAACAAGCAGGGCCTAAAATGAACATACTGATACAGGAGAATTCATACAAACATGCCAAGAACTCGCTTATGCATATGCTCTGTGTAGGCGTAGACCAGCAGACACATCCTATCAGTCTTGATGCTCCTGGCTCACATCCCACCCTCTGAGTTCTTCCTTGCACTGGCCCAATATTTGAGCCTTTCTCCTTCCACGGTGGGACTCTGGCTTCCAACTATATCTTTCTTCATCTTTTTAACCCTAGAATATATGTGAAATAGTTTTAGAACAGCCACCTAAGCTAGGATTAAACAAAACAAACCAAGTATAAAAAGTGTTCATTATTTCTTCATAATTTTCCCCTCAACACATTGAAGATCTATAAAAGAAAGTTTGCGCCCATAAGTTACGTAGTTTTGGATGAGTTTATGTGTTTATATCCCTTCTCCTTTCTCTCTTTGCCCCTCTACCCCTTCTCTGTATTCCTTTGATATAGTTAAGTTTTATGTGTTTGAATTTCTTTGAGTGTAGGGCCTTACCTCCACTTTTTATTTATTTCCCTTTATTAAATATATAGAATATCTGTCAAATTAGTAAAAAAAAAATCCCACAGAAGGAAAAGGCACTCCTTCCTGGCTCTTCCTGGCAACCCTGTGCTCAGAGACAACAGTTTTATCCTCTACTGTGTCTTATTGTAAAGATAGTAGGATTTTCTTTCCTGCATCTCTTTTCTTCTACAAACAACCAAGGTCACTTTGTACTTTCTTTCGTGTGTTCTTCCTTTCTTTTTTATTTAAAAGTGTCTCTAGGAAGTCACTCTGTACCAGTTCATAGTGCCTTTCCTTATTCTTTTTTCATAGGCATATAGCATTTCATTACAATAACCTTTTGGGTTTGTATTTTTTTATTATTGGAGATATGCTATTAGGTAAAATCTTTTTGTTTTGTTTTTCGAGACAGGGTTTCTCTGTAACTTTGGGGCCTGTCCTGGAACTGGCTGTTGTAGACCAGGCTGGCCTCAAACTCACAGAGATCTGCCTGCCTCTGCCTCCCGAGTGCTGGGATTAAAGGCATGTGCCACCACTGCCATAAGATAATTCTAAGACGTGGGATTGATGGAACAGAAAACAAATGGGTTTCAGTACTATTTGGTGTCCTAAATTCCTGCATAGAATTAACTCCTCAGCAATCTATGAGAGAGTACACTTTCATCTTCCTGCCAAGAGCATGAGTTTTTTTTAAGTAGCATTTTAGAATCCATTGCATCTTGGAAGAATGAATTAAAAACAAAATAACACCTCTGCATTCTCAAAATGGTACAGGAAAGAAACATAGAGTCATGCCCAACACCATTCATGAATCTACTAAAGAAATTTGGTTGGTCTTATTAACCAAACTTCAAAAAAATAGATATTTAAAAGAGCAAGTACTTATCATTTTGAATGTACAGCCACTAAAAATCCAAATAAAAACCTTTTTATGATCATTCATTTTGATGGTCTACACTGTTGTATACTTAAAGATGAAGGTTTTAAAATATTTCCATGTTATCAATGTAGTTCTTCCAGAAGTGTAGTTTCTTCTAGAAAATGCATCTGAAATTGGGCTTCGACTTTCATAATTTTGTTCATATAGGTACAATTTCATCTAGAAAATACTTTTAAACTATTTTTAAATTTTGTATTCTGTCCTTCATATAGCAGCTAATCAAGTATTAAGTGTGCTACTTGAAAATGAGCATTTATAAAGCCAGAAACCTCTGCAGGACCAGGCCAGAGGCAGCAACCTCTCCTGGAGCAGGCCTGAGCCAGCAGTCTCCACAGGAGCAGGTACGAGGAAGCGACTTCTGAGGGAGCAGGCCTGAGCCAGTGACCTCTGTGGAACTGTGCCCCAGCCAGCAATTTCCATGGGAGCAGGCCTAAGCCAGGGACATCTGTGGGGGCGCGCCCATTCCAGTGAGCTCCACTGGAATAGGCCAGAGCCAGCAACCTCCATGAGAGCCGGCCTGAATGACCTCTGAGATTGCAGCACGACCTTCCTTCAGGAGTGCCTTGTGACCTCCAGGAAAGCTGAATGACCTCCGAGGAGACTGGAATGGTGGCCCCCAACTCTGCCTCAAGGAGCAACCATCTGAGCTTTGGATACACTGGCACATGGAAGAGTGATCACCAGAGACCCAGACCCAGCCATACCAATCAAAGGAAAAGATGGGTAGACAAGGTAAGAACACACTCAACACCACAAAGAGCAACACGACACCAACAAAAACTAGTGGCTCTAAAACAGCAAGACTTGAACACCCCAATACAGATGAAGCTGAAGAAAATGACCTATAAAATAACTTTAGGAGAATGTTTGAGGCCCTTAAAGAGGAAATGAAAAATTCTCTCAAAGAAGTGGAGTAAAAGGCAAGCAAAAGATTGGAAGAAATCACTAAGTTCCTTAAAGAAAACCACGAAAAAGCAACCAAACAGGTGAAAGAAGCAATTAAAGACTTGAAAAACAAATTAGAGACAATAAAGAAAAGACAAACTGAGGGAATTTTGGAAACAGAAAATATGGGAAAATGATCAGGAACCACAAATGCAAGCATAAACAGCAGAATACAAGAGATGGAAGAGAGAATCTCAAGTGGTGAAGATGTTAAATCTAACAAAAGCTTAACACAAAATATCCAGGAAATATGGGACACCATGAAAAGACCAAATCTAAGAATAATAGGGATAGAAGAAGGAGAAGTCCAACTCAAAAGCATAGAAAATATATTCAACAAAATGATAGAAGAAAACTTTCCCAACCTAAATAAAGATATACATACAAGAAGCTTACAGAACACCAAATAAACTGGACCAAAAATAAATCCATCCACCACATAATAATCAAAGTGCTAAACATACAGAATAAAGAAAGAATATTAAGAACTGCAAAGGAAAAAGGCCAAGTAACATATAAAAGCAGACCTATCAGAGTTACACCTGACTTCTCAATGGAAACAATGAAAGCCGGAAGGTTCTGGTCAAGTGTTATGCAGGCATTAAGAGACCACAGATGCCAGCCCTGATTACTATACACAGCAAAACTTTCAGTCACCATAGATGAACAAAACAAGATATTCCACAGCAGAACCAGATTTTACCAATACCTAGCCACAAACCAAGCCCTACACAAAGTACTAGAAAGAAAACTCCAACCCAAGGAGTAGCTTTCTGCAGTGCTAGCCTGAGCCTGAGCTGAACTGAAGAACATCATGTCTGTTCTGTGCGGTACCTCTCTCCTCGTTCCCATGCATTGTTCCTCCACGGGCGGTGCTCACTAAACCGGCCGGTCATAGCTCACTCAGACTGTTCACAGAAGTGTGGGGATGCTGTTACCATGCTCCATGAAAAACAAAGCGGACACCCCAGGTCACGAAAAATGCAGGAACACCTGTCCCTGACGGCCCTGAAATAGGGGCCCACCTTTGTCTCCGAGACAGCCTGCTATGAGGAAACAGTGCTAACCCCCAGCCATGCTCACCTTTATGCTTTTTTGAAAGCCACCTGTTATACAGATCTTCCACTTGTTTGGTTAGAGCTACTCCGAGATATTTTATACTATTTGTGGTTATTGTGAAGGGTGATGTTTCTCTGATTTCTTTCTCAGTTCATTTATCATCTATGTAAAGGAGGATTGTATGACAAGAACTTTCAATCTTTGAAGAAAGAAACTGAAGAAAACACCAGAAAGTGGAAAGATCTCCCATGCTCTTAGGTAGGCAGAATTAACATAGTAAAAAAATGACACTCTTACCAAAAGCAATGTACAGATTCAATGCAATGCCTATCAAAAATCCCAGCAAAATTCTTCACAGACCTTAAAAAAATGGTACTCAACTTTATATGGAAAAGCAAAAAACCCAGGATAGCCAAAACAATCCTATACAATAAAGGAACTTCTGGAGGCATCACAATCCCTGACTTCAAACTCTACTACAGAAATACAGTACTGAAAACAGCCTGGTATTGAAATAAAAACAGACAGGAGAACCAATGGAACCAAATTGAAGACATGGAAACCAATCCACACACCTACAAACACCTGATTTTTGGCAAAGAAGCAAAAAAGTACAAGATGGGAAAAAAAGCATATTCAACAAATGATGCTGGCATAACTGGATATCAACATGTAGAAGAATGGAAATAGATCCATCTGCATCACCATGCACAAAACTCAAGTCCAAATGAATCAAAGACCTCAACATAAAACCAACCACACTGAACCTCATAGAAGAGAAAGTGGAAAGTACACTTGAACACATTGGCACAGGAGACCACTTCCTAAATATAACCCCAGCAGCACAGACACTGAGAGAAACAATTAATAAATGGAACCTCCTGAAACTGAAAAACTTCTGTAAAGCAAAGGACATGGTCAACAAGACAAAACGACAGCCTACAGAATGGGAAAAGATCTTCACCAACCCCACATCAGAGCATTTCTCCAAAATATACAAACTTAAGAAACTCGTCATCAAAAGAACAAGTAATCCAATAAAAAGGGGGTTACTGACCTAAATGTAGAACTCTCAACAGGTGAATCTGAAATGGTTGAAAGACACTTAAGGAAATGTTCAACATCCTTAGTCATCAGAGAAATGCAAATCAACACAACTTTGAGATTCCATCTTACACCTGTAAGAATGGTCAAGATCAAAAACACTGACGACAACTTATGCTCGAGAGGATGTGATATAAAGGGAATACTCCTCCATTGCTGGTGGGAGTGCAAACTGGTACAGCCACTTTGGAAATCAGTATACTTCTGCCTCTGGAGCACTGAGATTAAAGGCATGTGCCACCACCTCCTGGGTTTTTATTAGGGGAAAAGGAATGGAAAACTGGGGAAGGGGAGAGAGCGGTGACCAGCCTGTGGGTACAGAAGCAGCAGAAGCGAAGAGAGAGGCAGAGACAGAGGGGGTGGGGAGATGGGCAGCACTGTTTTAAAAGGAAACATAGTAAATGTGCACAGGGGGTGTTCTTAGTGGCTGCAGCTGAGGATGTATCCTGTCAGGACCCCAGTGGCAGGCCAGTACGAATGCCTGAATGCTAACCACTTGGTCAGACAATGCTCTCCAAAAGAACCAAAACTAACAATAAAACTGACAGACATCAGAAACCAAGCATCCTGTAGGTGGGCTGGTCGAAGCTGTCCAAGAGAATCCCAAACAATACAGACAATCAATGAAGCTCTTGCTTGACTCTCAGTGTTGAGGGTGGGCCCTTGTTGCTGAAGACCCCACATATGTAGGACACACAACTTGGATGACTCTGTTGAATATAGCCTGAAAGCCTCTTTCTTGTGGCCTAGCTTCCATGGTTTGGGAAAACACTCTGCAAGCTGCCAAGGTGGGTGGAGCCATCAAACAGTCCTACCAGCTTCAGCATCTAAGACAGTATTGCATAAAGGTGCCATGATGACACCCACATATCGGTGGCAACCAACAGCTTATAATAGGACTTAAGGTCCATTCAACAGAAAGGAAATCATGCCTGGTACTCAAAACATAGGTGGCTCCCCAGAATCTATTACCGCCACTTTGCTGGACCAGCGTATCCCTTCTTAGGTTTCAAGTCTTATCCTTATGCCTACAGAGAGTGTAGCTACCACGGCTCATCAGAGAAGTTCCTCTTTACAGCAAATGGAGGCTGCTGCAGAAAGCTACAGCTGGACACATGCGGAGATGAATGGATCACTGGATACATCTGCTCCTTCAGCTACAGCTCAGGGAGCATCAAGGAAGAGAGGCCTAAAAAACTGTCAGAGCCAGAATACCAGGAAGTCTACTATGATAAGGCCTTTCCTAGAAATGGCTGCTTATACAAGATTGGAACAATGGCAACATTGTTATGTGGACATTTTTATGTGAAAGGGGTACAATTTCGAAGGTCACACCTCTAGACAAAGAACTGCAGGCCACTAAAGACTGCGTGGAGAAGGAGGATTAGATCCTTCCAGGGATGCATCTGCTTATTTGATTGTCTAATGCATAGTGGTCAGTCTTAAAACCGTCTGCACACCCCTACAAACAAAAATGTGCACCACAGGTTGTATTGATGAATATTTGTGCGTACACACAACCACACACACATGTGTAACAAATACAGTCAAATAAAAAGAGGTTATGAACTTGAGAGTGTAGTGGGGGCA
>JAQHUG010000107.1:1330032-1356136 GCA_028555095.1 Dicrostonyx torquatus | reverse complement strand
TGCACCCCATACACATGTACACACAGCCTGAGTGTATGTACCCCATACACATGTACACACAGCTCGAGTGTGTGCACCTCATACACATGTACACACAGCCCGAGTGTGTGCACCCCATACACATGTACACACAGCCCGAGTGTGTGCACCCCATACACATGTACACATCCACACATGCAAAGCTGTTGACTTATCTTAGAGCAACAGTGAAAATTGACAATAGCCATTGCTACATATTTCCTTTATCTGGACTAAAAGAAAACTGTAGAATATCATGGCTGGAAGGAGCTTCTGCCATGATCTTGTCCATTCTCTCGACCCACAGGACTCAGCCAATGCCATGCTGAAACATGAGTCAGGCCTAAAAGCCAGGACAATGAAGACAGTTGCTTCTTCCAAGACCAGGGAGCCTTTCCAGATCTTTCGACTTACAGAAGCTATTTCCTCTCAACTGCCCCTGAAGTGCAAGTTAGGGTGTGTTTGAAAGGATGAACAAACTTCAAGATTTTATTTACTGCATTTTCTTAGAGTTCTGAGGTGAATGGAGATTTTGAAAACATCTGTTTACCAATTTCCCACTGGTAATGGAACCTTGGTAATAATAACTACATCACCTTGGTACCCTTCTCAAGGAAGCCATTAAGCCTGGAAGCACGCTGGTTTTGGCAATACAGAAATCAAAGTGGGAACGCAGCAGAGCAGATCTGTGTTAAGGAACAAAAACCCACGGGCTGCTTCAAATATCAACAAGGAACCCTGAAATTTTCTATCAATTTCTTTTCATGGCCTTGTGACATTTTCAACTTAAAACTACATTGCTTGCCATCAAGGCACTTTGAGAGAGCTTCAGTTGGAAAAGGTAATTTTTGAGTGAGATTCAGCAGAAAAAGGTAATTTTTCAGAGAGGTTCACTGGAAAAAGGTAATTTTCAGAACCAATTGCTGCGTTCTTTTGCTGTTATTTTGCCCCCTTTTTTCTTTCCTAAGTAGCCCTAATGTCATTCATGGGCACTCCATGTCAATACATCTGCACTGGCTAAGTCGTTTGTGCAAAGTAAGTTTATAGAAACTGTAGCTTTAGGCGATGTTATTCCAGGGCTGTGAAGATCAAACAATGCAATCCCACTTGGCAGTTTCATCAGTTCTGCATCCACGTTGATGCTTGAGCCAGAGGCCTGGACCCGGAAACATAATTTCAGCCACAGACAAATTTTTTTGTTTTGTTTTTGATGGGGAATCTAATTTCATGTGATGAGCATTTCTGGGTTGCATTGTGGCTGAGCAACACAACTCTGTAAGCCTCCAGTAGCAGCGACCCTGCGAGTGATGGGCCAGCTATGGAGGGGCTTAATAGCTCATCTAGACTGCATCAATTCATAGTGTTTTGAGACACTAAAGGAAAATGACTAGTTTTAGAATGCATGTTATTATATGTCATTTGTATAAGTGGCAGAGCAAGCATCCTTGAGAGCTCAGACCTTTCATCTGTTCATTTTCTGGAGAGTTCCAATCTTTAGAAAGGAAATTATGCAATACAGCTTTAATGGTCTGAAATGAAGACTCTAAAATTATCAGACTTCTCGTATATTTCTCCCTTTGATTATAGCATCATAGAGAAAATGAAAAGAAATTCTCCTCCCTCCAGGCAAGATGTCAGAGTTGGGGGGCATGGAAAAAAGCACCCTCAAAAACCCTTTTAAGAGTGAAACAGCACGCCCTAGCAGGCCACCATTTTGTTCTCTCTTTTATACAGTTTTTTATTTCCTGTGAATATTAATGGCCTCCCCTTTGCTAATCTTCATGAGAAACTGACCTGTGACCAAGTTCACACTTTCTGACTATGCAAAGTCACAGTCGGCACGGGACAGCTTCAATTTTAGACACTATCTTAATATTCTTTCTCTTTGGTTCACATAGCTGGCCACCCCTGCCCTTCAACACACTATAGATATACAGAGATTAAATTCTGATGCTATTTCTATGTAAAATGACTGTTTTGTCTGTATGAGTACATGTGTATAAGTGCATGTGAGTACATGTGTGTATGAGTGTATGAGGGGGGAGTGGATGTGTTTTTTGTGTGTGTGAGTCAGAGGCCAACTACAGTGTGTATGAGTGAGTGTGTTTTGTGCCTGTGTGTGTGTGTGTGTGTGTGTGTGTGTGCACGTGCGTGCATGCACGTGAGTCAGGGGCCAACCACAGTGTGTATGAATGAGTGTTTGTATGTGGGGGAGTGTGTGTATTGTGTGTATGTGTGTGTGTGCGTGCACGTGAGTCAGGGACCAACCACAGTGACATTCTCCAGCCTTCATTTTGCAGGTCACCATCTCTACCATCTGGAGCTCAGCAGCTTGGCTAGCCCTGTCTCCATGTCAGCACGCCAGGATTACAAGCACATGCCTCGATGCCATGCTTTTTGATGGGTTGTCAGGACTGAACTGAAGTCCTCAGCAAGCACATTATGAACTGAATTGTCTCCACCACCCTTTAAAATGGCTATTTTTCTTAAAAGAGAAAATGTCAAATTGCTTTACTGTGTGCATCCAGAGAGAAAAGTTACAGTGACCAATCTTGTTCAAGTTGTTGATTTCCAGTTTGGTGGGAGCTTTGTTCTCTATCTAGAGTTGCTTCTGATGCCACTGAGTTGTTCATCTTTAAGGTTGAAGTAGTTAGCTGAATGAATCCTAACCAAATGTGTCCCATATTAAAAAATTGTCATCTAACACCAAACCACTTCCATATGATGTTAGCGTCAACCTGGCAGAATCTAGAAGCTCCTGGAAGATGGGTCTCTGGCATGACCATGTGATATCATCTTGATTGCCTTCATTGAGGAAGACCCACCCACTGTGAGTGACATCATTTCCTGACTGGGATCCTGGACTCTGTGAGTACAGAAAGGGAGTTGAGCAACAATGCACACAACAGTGCAACAATTCTCTGCTTCCTGCCTGTAGAGCAGTGTCCCTGCTTTGATACGCTGGGCCCTTGCTCCATGTCTGTCTGTCTGTCTCTGTCTCTATCTCTGTATCTCTGTCTATGTCTGTCGGTCTGCCTCTCTATGTCTCTCTGTCTCTGTCTCTCTCTCTGTCGTTTCTGTCTCTCTGTGTCTGTCAGTCTGTCTCTCCATGTCTTTCTATCTGTCTCTTTCTTACTGTCTTATGTCTCTCTGTCTCTGTATCTCTGCCCGCCTACCTTTCTCTCTCTCTCTCTGTCTCTCTCATTGGTTTTGGCAGACTGTTTTAATCACAGCGACTAGAAGGGAAATGAAAACAGCCCACTGCTCTGTGTGTGACGTTCCTGGTTTCATTTCGGATGCTCCACCTTCCTGATGAAGATATTCAGTCAACCAACATATAAACACTCTTTTAAGTAGAGTTCTGTTTCCTCTTGTCAGAATATGGCATTTATAATTATAAATATTATTAAATACATGTTTAATTTGGTGTGAAGTGTTCTTATCACAAAATAGGGGACAGCAAGTTCTCCAGTAAGTTTTGGGGGTATTGGTGTATTACCTTGATCTGTAAAAGGAGCAAGAGTCTCCTAGATTAAAAATTAGTCCTGTCTAGTCAACTGTATATGGTTAGGACATTTTTATATATTAAAACCTATAAATGCAATATACAGGCAGTATATGCCATACTATTAATAATATAAACATTTATATATTGATACTTAAGTTTGATTTCAATAAAGATGTTAAAATTTTTAAAATTAAACTTTTTGGGGGTTTGACTTAAGAGCCAATAAAAATGTTACAAGCTACTTTATTATTTTTTTTTGAGACAGGGTTTCTCTGTAGCTTTGGAGCCTGTCCTGGAACTAGCTCTTGTAGACCAGGCTGGTCTCGAACTCACAAAGATCCGCCTGCCTCTGCCTCCCGAGTGCTGGGATTAAAGGCATGTTTAATACCTACCCAGTTACATGCTACTTAAGGTTTGTTGATTGCATCTTAATCATGACTTATTATAAATGACTTTGGTCAGAAATTTTGTCAGCATTTCCAATTCATAAACAGGTGCTCTCCACATGTACCACAGCCAGTGACGCAGGGCGCTGCCGCACACGGCTGGTGTTTTGTGGTGTTTCCTGAAAATGATTCTCATGGGGCACTGCAGACACCAAGATCTTTCGGAAAAACAGTCAGGACAAGGTTTGTAGCTCCAATAAACAGTGCAAAGACTGAATTTCTGACTGTCTACACTAGTATCGAATCCCAGACCTGACGGAGTGTTGCTTGTCTGCTCACACTCACAATGGAGCTTGGTTTCATCAAGGGTGCTGGTTGGACCACAACATCCCAAAGGTTAGCACAACCTTCCATCTGGAGCCTTCATCTCTTCATTGAAATGACTTCTGACAAAAATGAGAGAGATATGCTCCCTTTTTGGTGTGTTTTGCATTATGTGATAAAGATGTATTTAGATCCTGAGTTGTCTTAATCACTGTTGTTTGGCTGTGAAGAGACAGCATGATGGGGGCTTGCTTACAGTTTCAGAGAGTTTAGTCCATGGTCTCCATTATGGGAAGGAAAGAGGCATGGCACTAGAGCATTAATGGAGAGCTTTACATCCTTACCCACTGGAAGAAGGCAGAGAGAGAGAGAGAGAGAGAGAGAGAGAGAGAGAGAGAGAGAAAGAGAGAGAGACTAGCCAGAGCTTTTGAAGCCTCAGAGCTCACCACCATTGATGCACTTCTCTTGTAAGGCCACACCTCCTCCAAGATGGCCACACCTCCTAATCCTTCCCCAACAGTTATACTAACTGGGACTAAGCCTTCAAGCCTGTGGGTCTATGGGGGCTGTTCTTACTCACATCATCAAATGAACTATGGAGGCTACAGATGGGAAATGTGCTTCTCGGATGGCACAGCTTCACTGTACATAGCGTGCATCTCCATGCTCCCAAAGGTTAGACCGTGCATCTCCATGCTCCCAAAGGTTAGACCGTGCATCTCCATGCTCCCAAAGGTTAGACCTTGCATCTTCATGCTCCCAAAGGTCAGACCATGCATCTTCATGCTCCCAAAGGTTAAACTGTGCATCTTAGACTGCTCTTGCCACATAGTAGGTGGTCGGTCAGTGCTCTCTGGAACAAAACTGTCTACGATGAAGTGGGATAGAATGCTGTGGTCCAGTCGGCACCCTTGGTGAAAGCTAACCTAACCACAATTCTCTTTGGTACCTCAGTAACCATTCCTGTGGTTTACTAGAAACCATACAGCCTGGTGAGCTGACAGAGCAACTGTTTTTGTGGCATATTGAATTATAGACCATAATGTCAGGTGCTGCCTTTGTGAAGAAAATTCTTTTCTGCTTCAAATTTTATATTCTCAAAACTTTTAGATTGTTTTTGTGGAAGCTATGCCTTTAAATGTATGCTTGAGTTCAAATGTAAAAAGTAAGAAATGCTCCTGTTTTCCTGAGTTGCAGGGTTGAGACCAATGATAAGAATCTCTCAGCCTCTCCACCTGGACCGGTTCCATACACTGGTACTGCTGTAGATCTTACCACGTAGGCAATGTGTAGAGATGAATTTATGTATTATGGATATACTTCTCCAGAAGTAGAAATACACGGTTATCAATATAGAGTGTGCCCTCCTCTGAGACAGGCTCTCATATGGCCCAGCGTGGCTATACTTCTCTATGCAGGGCTGTTGGTTGAACCTAGCACTTCGCGCAGGCTTGGCGAGCATTCTATCTAGCGAGCTACAGCCCAGCCAGCTTTGACTTCTTCTTAGTTTCAGAGCTCCCAGCCATTGGCACTTTAAATAAAACCTTCAGAGGCTAGCATCCTAGGGGAGCTCTTCCTTTTCAAGATTGTCCATTCAGCCAGACTAGGACAACAAGGTGAGGTTGTCAGCACACAGCTCAGCAGACAAAGGGAAAGCTTCTGCAGGAGCCTGGCATACCTTTTAGAGAAAAATTTAAGGTTTAGTCAAGTTTAATTCTTTTCAGGCTTGTGAACAGGCAGAGGCAATGAGATTATTTCTTTATATAATTTATTGGGAGATGATAGTTTCAAATTTTTAAAAATTATACCAACCTGAGTCTCTGGGATCTCTCAGCATATACCTCCTTGCTTTGCTTTTCTAGGCAATGAAGCACTTTGCTTTTTCCCTTTGTAATTGGGATCTAGAGGGTTTTGGTTTTTCTTCTACAATGTGTTTTGACTTAATAAACTTGACTGCTGCCAGCCTATGTTATTATTTGTAACCAAGTTCGGGTTGAGAAGGGGCAGAGCCAGGGATGATTCAGTTAAGTCAAAAGGGAAGGAGGGAGAAGAAAAGCAATGCCTGTTCTGTGTCTTGGACCTGTACTTTGGGGCATATAAGGTGTGGGATTTTATCAATTACACCTGAGCTAGAAGGAAAGAGGCTCTCTTCAGTGATAGAACTCACCTCCTTGCTTCTGAGGTTCAGTTTAGAGCCACAGGGACACCATCCATCAAAAGAACCTTTCCTGAAGAGGAGAATCTTGTTAAGGCTGGCTGTCAACCTGAGAAAACTAATCATGGCATTGCACAACAACATGATTTTAGCCTCCTTTCCTCATCTCTTCTACTGAGCAGGCCATTAAGGAGGAAGGCCGACAGATGTGCACCAACCCACTAAAAATAGCAGCCTTGCTTTAAATATCAAGTGTGCCTGTCTGATGTGGGTGGGAAGGAAAGGCTAAGCCCCCACATCTACACATAACACAATTTAGAATTGAGGCTGTAGTCCTATCCGATCCAGCAGCTGAGCTGTGGGTGGGTGGGTAATTCATTTAGCCAAAAGACTCAACGGCTTCTTCAGAGTGACTAGCTTTTCCACATCCAGATTATGCCAAAAATGCTCACACTATGCCTGATCTGGGTGTGTGTTAAGTCCTATTCAACCTGGAGTCATAAAGATCGATGCGACTGTTTGAGTCTGCAAAACAGACTCAAGGCATTTTATTTTCTTCTCAGTGTGTTCTTTTCATCTTCTCTTGGATGCAGTGTTCCTTCCCACGTTATGCTACTGTACCAGCTGAATGCTGATGACCTGGGAGTACAACAGGCACATTGCATTTAATGGTAATCTGTGGCCACAGCTGTCCGAGTACACGCTGATACCCAACTATGACCCCGGGACATAGAGTTTTCATTCTTGTCTATTTCTGAACACAAAATCCTGGAAGCATTGGCTCTTCTGGTTTCTGACCTCTTTCTTAACCCTGCCTCTACCCTAAAGACCCCATGATGCCCCTTCTCTTCCCTAATATTAACAAGCCTCTAACCCTGCTCACTATGCAGGATTTTGTACCACAGCTTAACTAGAAAGAAATGCTAGCCAAGGCTTGCCCTGTCTGCACACATTACATATTTCCTGAGTGATTAGATTGCATGCTGGCCTAAAAGCAGATTTTTGTGGTTAGTATAATTCTTCACTTTATCAAAAAAGAGGCATTTTCAGAAACATGCAAATTGCAAATATTTGTATCAAAAGTGTTGTTTAATACATAAAAATCTTTGTCATATATATGCATATCTTTGCATAAAATCTCAAAAGCACCCCACCACCACCACCATAGCTACCGCAGGGACTTTAGTTAAGTCCCTGCTGTAGTAAGAGGACTCTGCTCAGTCGGAGAGTCCTGCTAGAGGAACAGGAGGGAGGGCATCCATTGACTTCTTCAGGAGCCTGACAGAGATGTCCATTTTCATAACGTTGTGAGATTACAATGCACTTGTACCTAAATATCTTCATCCACAAGACAATGAGAGAGCAATCTGTGGTTGGGAAGAAAACCTGAATATAACATTATATCATATCACTTAGTAACTAATACTATCATATAATAAATATCATATGGTATTATTATACTAATTAATAACTAATTAATGATGTATAATATTAATAATATAATCTTAATTAGATCTGGATCTCAATCCTGATTCTAAAAGCCACTGCCTTTGTTTCTATTTAACCAAGTCATTTAATGTCTCTAGGCCTTAGTTTCCTTTTTCACTAAGCTTCAAAATTTTTAATATAAAAAGCGAGATTTGAGGGGCTGAAGACATATCTCAATCAGCAATGTGCTTGCCATACAAGGATGAGGACCCAAGTTTGATCTCCAGTGCCTGCATTAAACGTGAGCCTTGGAATCCCAGAGCTGGACAGGTACAAATGGATCCCTGGGGCTTGTTAACCAGCCAGTCTAGCTGGATTGGCAAGCTCCAGTGACCATCGAGAGACTCTCTAAAATAAAATGAAACAAAAATAGTGACTCCCAAGGTTGACCTCTGACCTTCACGTGTGTGTGTGTGTGTGTGCACACATGAGTGCAGGAACTACACACTAAGATTTGATTGACAAATCATCATTTTATGTGTTTATTTGGAGGCTGTATCAAGTTCCTTGTCTTATTGCTATAATAAAGTATCTGGAAAAAACAACCTAAGGAAGGAGGTGCTTATTTTAACTGTGCTTTGGGGGTAGTCCATCATGGTGGGAGTCTGCATCAATCTAGGGCAGCTGATGATGCTGTATCTATAGTCACGAAGCAGAGAGTGAGGAATTCTTGTGCTCAGCAAGCTTTCTCCTTTTTATGCAGTCACCAATCTTAGTTCATTTAATGAAGCCACTGATAATCAATTAACACAATCAGGATAATTAATTCCTCATAAACATGGCTGGAAGCTTGTTCCCAGATGATGCTAGATCCTGTCAGGTTGACAGTCAGCATTAACCACCACAGAGGCAGACAGACAAAGAGGAAATGGGACACCCTTGGCACGGTGACTTCAGTCAATCATAGTATATTGCACACTTCAACACAGCTATGGAGCAGTGACTCTGGCCAACAATAGTGTATTACACACTTTATCAGAGCTATGGCATGGTAACTCTGGTCACCGATAGTGTATCATATACTTCAACACAGCTATGGCACGGTGACTTTAGTCAACCATAGTGTTTAACACACTTCAACACAGCTGGAAGAGGATTTCAAATGTCCTTTCTATGGAGAGATGGTAAATATTTGACCTATTATTGGAGGACATCACTTAACTTACCCCCGCATGTGTGTTGTTCCTCAAAGAGCTTTTATTTTTTATTTGCTTTGACTCTTCCCATAATCTTGAAATAACATCAAGTATATGTTCAGCATTAAAAATTCCAACCATGTAAAATGTTATAGAATTAAAACCCACTGTGTAGGCTAGAAAGAAAACTCTGTGAAGTGCTTGTCCTGCAAGCCTGAGGGCCTGAGTTTGACCCCCCCCACCGACAGCCCACACAGAAAAGCTGTCCACAGTAGTCTGTTCCTACAGTCCTAGTGCTAGGGAACAGGGCTGGGGGATGCTTGCTTAGCCTAATGGGTAAGTGCCAGGCGAGCGAGAGGCTGTGTCACTGAAGAAAAGAGTGGGCAGGGGCTGAGGAGCATCAGACATTGTTCCGTGTCCTCTCCTTCTTCCCCCTACTGTGCCAAAGTTTGCTTCCTTCATAGATGGGGGGGATGTCAAGGAATACTCAAGTCCAGGAATGGTTATTCGGAGGTCACAATCACGGTCTGTTTGACAATAACTACCATCGGTAACTTACTCTGCTCTTCCAGACACCTTACCACAAAGTTTCGTGGGGTCTGACTGTAGTGCTGATGTTCACAGCACGCTCACGCATGTGTGTGTGTGTGTGTGTGTGTGTGTGTGTGTGTGTGTGTGTGTTGCACAGTAAGGGTGGCATGGATGGGAATTACGCCAGTCATTTTATTGCGATTTTCTCTTTCCCCTTAACAGTTTTCTGGAAGGGTTTCCCATGTTACTGTGGATAATTTAATTGCAAATACAATTAAATTATCTCCTGTTAAGTTATAATTGATCTTTTCTATTCTATGGGTTTTACGGGGTCTTTTTCCCCTCCGTTTTTTTATTATAACCATCAAGCCTGCTGTGATGTCATTTTCCTAAGGTTTTGGACACAGCCATAATGTTGTTCAGTATGGACTCCTAGAATATGACTGACAGGTGAAAGGCACACCCCTTTTAAAATTTGGCCAGAACTACCAAACTTCCTTCTAGAAATGCTCTCATGATTTATCCATCTGGAACACCGTGTAAAAACTTTCTTTGTCCCCTTATCCACTAGTGCTTTAAGAATCGTTCTTTTCTCTATAAAGCCCCATAGATAAAAGTGACATTTATCACAGTTTTTATTATTCTATCAGTTGTTGGTGAGACTGTCACTCACACCAGGAACTGGCCATTTGTTCTTCTTATGACTTTTCCTTTTATATAACTTGCCATTTTTTCCCATCGAGGTATTCTTTTATCATTAAGTTGTAGATTCTCTTCATATATTGGGAAATTTAATCCCTTGATTATTATTCATGATGCAAGTATTACTTCCTCATTTGTCCCTTGTCTTACAGCTTGGACTTCCTAGCAGTCTTAAGTGTAGTGTTTATATCACTCATTCACCTTTGATTTTATAAGTTATACATTTATTGTCTTGTTTAGAAAGAATAAGCCCAGGAACTTGGCCAAATCATCCTCTGTTTTCCTGGTAGTCTGCAGTGCTTTAAATATGAGATGGATAAGGTGTCATCAGAGGTCAAAAGTCAGTATGAAATAAGCAAAATAATTGACTAGTTACTTTAAGAGAGTAGATTCTAACATCAGGCTCTCTGGGTCTTTTTCTTGCTTAACCGTGCTGTACTTCAGTTTCCCTATTGGTAAAATTACATTAACCATAGTACCAGCTTTATATCACTGTGAAATTAAACAGCGAATTGATGGCGAGCACTGTCAACAGTACTTGGCACATCACATACTAACCAAAAATGTGTACTGCTAGCAGGAAACCTGAGCCTGAAAGGAGGGAAACAGAAACACAACCCTGAGATTCGGAGACTCAAAATGCCGTCACACGGACATGGCTGCTGGTGCTCAACCTGTTAGACATTCCTCACTGCGGCTCAGAGAAGCTCAGTCCTCTTCCATCAACCCAGCAGAGGTCAATGACACCAGGGCAGCTCAGTCTCCTAAAGGGGCCCAGGGACAGGCTTATGTTCAGAGGCACCGCGTGGAGGCTGCCTTCCTATCAGAAGGGCCCAACTTTGGGTTTGTAGCTTTGAAGGAGCATGACAGCTGAAGGTTATTTCTAAACTTCTATTAATGTAACTGACTATCTGGGGGAAACAAATATCGCTCAGGGAGCCAGTTAACAATGATGGTTTACATCTACTGTCTGCCTGCCCTGTCTAAACATATGAGGGAACCCATGTTTGTTTATACAAAATATATAATGTTATATACAATAGAAACATATATAAAATATATTATATGTAATATATAATTATATAATATATAGTAATATATAACATATATTATGTTCACATACACATATCACACACATGTATATATAAAAAAACAACATCACTGTGTTAATGTTTTGCTGAAATTCAGTGATGAGCTAAAAAGTTGCAGACTAAACACCTTTTTCTTGAGGTATGTGTGTGTGTTATTTTGTTGATCTAGACATTCTTTTGGGTGGGGCACAAAGAGCCAGGAATCATGACTTTCTCATTGTGCTAAACAATGAAGCCGCCATGTTCAAGCTTATGATAAAGGCAGTAAGTGTAGCGTTATACGTGACACTTCAGATTGAGGAGCTCAACCATACAGGCTTGGTCAGCACGTGTCACCTCTTGTTAGCGATTTGAAGACATCCCCATCTCTGTTCCCCATTGGCTCCATGCCAACTCCATCATCAACTGGAGTCACTCAAGGCAGGGCAGCCGCAGTGGGAACAAAAATGGGGACTTCTACACAGGGCCTCCATATCTTAAAAAAATATTATGCAGCAATGGTAGATTAACAGCGTTGAAAATTTTTAAAAAATGGCCAGCTTGTGGTGGCTTACTGCTTTAATTCCTGCACTTGAGAGGCAGAGGCAGGCAGATCTCTGAGTTCAAGGCTAGCCTGGGCTACACAGAGAAATCCTGTCTAGAAAAAACAAACAACAAAGTCAAAACAAAAAGTATTTTTGAGTTTGGATAGCTTAAATTTTTAGTTTAGTCTTAAAAACTAAAAAGTCACATTGTCGCAGAAGTGGACTTTACGGAGTTAGAAAGTTTGCTGGAGTAGAAAAGGAGACAGAAGAGAGAGGGGAGCTCTGGTGGCTGAGTGAAGCGACCTGTGTTCTGGTGGCAGAGACATCTGAGCCCCTGAGGACAGAGGACCAGTGCTTTGCTTAGGAGTAGGTATCTGGTCATTGCTGGAATGTGGCATAGGATGTGCACAGGCAACAGGCCAGTGACATAATCTGGTCAGTGAATGAGTGTCATGTCCTGTCATAGATGAGTGTCATCTGTCATATGTGAGTGCAATCATGTCTTATCATATATGAGAACCGTGTCCTGACATATATGAGTGTCATGTCCTATCATATGTGAGTGCCATCATGTCCTGTCTTACATGAGTGTCATGTCCTGTCATATATGTCTCCTGTCACCGTCTCAGATGTCTTAAACATGCAGCAGAGCAGTTTTCCTTTCCATTCGGCCCCACAAAGTATGTAGCTGGCCCTGTCTACATGGAAGAGCCTCAAGTGGTTTTGAATGCCCAGAATACCGTGGGAACAATCACATGATGCTCCCATCCACAAGAGGGAGAGGCGTGTACTTGGAAGACAGCCGGCAGATGTGAGTTCACTGTGTAGAAAGGAGGCCGAGGATACCACGGTGGTGACCAGAGACCAGATGGGATGACAGACATGCAAGTGGATGCCAGGCTGGAAAATACCCAGGGCAGTGGGCCAGATGCTCTTGCCTGTGTTCAGAGGCTCCTGACATCTCTAGGAAATGCAAGCGAAGAAACGACATCACCCAAGATTTGTTCCCACTGTGAATACGAGAACTCAAAGTGAATTTAACAAAAATACTTTAAAAACAGGGCACTTCTTTCAAGTCTTAATGTGTGAACAGTAGATTTTTTACCTACTGTTTTATAAGTAAAAACGTGCCCCATCTTACAAATTAGTGCATTTATCTGCTTACACATTGCTGTTTACGTAAGTGGTATGTATTTTGCATACAGCACTAGTACTTAAAGCTAATAATTGTGCTGTTTCTACTAAGTCTAGTAGAGTTTCCCCTGTTGGCATCAGCTTAGAGACTGTAGTTTTCCAAACATCTTCAGCTGAGTAATTCTCAGGTGACCTAGACTAATTTCTTGACTTTATAAATTTCAACCTCTTAATTTTCAACCTCCTTTTGTTCAGGGCTGTCCTGGGAAGACAACATGAATTTGTTAATTTTTGCGTTGTGGAAGTCAGGCCGCCATCTGGAACTGGAAAGGCACAGGTTTCAGAAGAGCCCTTCACGGGGTGAAGCACCACTCACAGGCTCTCACAGCTGCCTCGTGTGACAGCAGCTACGGGGGGGGGGGGATGTCTCCTTTGGCTCACGACACTCAAGATGGCGCTGTGGGTAAATGGGATGTGTGACTTCAAAGGACTAGCAAACCTTGTGTGATATGTTAAGAGCTTCCCCACCCCCATGCGACTGAATTATTTTGAAATAGTTTAGAATCAATGAAAGAAAACAAAACAAGACCAAAGAAAGGAAAAAGAAAGAAAGGATAAAGGAGGGAGGGAGAGAGGGAGGAAGGGAAGAAAGGAGAAAGGAAGGAAAGAAGGAAGGAAGGAAGAAAAAGAAAGAACGGAAGAGGTAAAGTTGCTAAAATAAATCTGACTGCATTTCCAAGCCTGGGGAGCCTGCACCGGGAAGCCATCTTTTCTCTGTCCTTGAGAACAGACCATCCGTCTTCAATAGTGTCTGTGTGCCTTGATAGCATCCACGGCAGTGTGAGCATGATAACTAAAGAGCATGTGTCAAGCAGGCATCAGCAAAGCAAGGGATAAACAGAGAAAATAAGATTGCATGGAGCTTGAGGGTGAGAAGAGAAAAATGATATAGCGCTGAGTTTACTGGATAGGGCTTATCTGAAAAAGCTTTGCGGTCCAGTTTTAAAATGATAAACACATAGAGCTGAAAGGGCCCAAGAGAAGTCATCTGATCCATCCTCCATCCTCCAGGGAGGTTTTATCTAAACCATTTTTACCAAGAGGTATCTCCTGTGGGGAAGCAGCTATGACAGCCTCCCAGTACCCTATTATAATGCTTTATCACCACAAGTGTCAGGAAACCCCTCCTTGTACATATATATTCCTCCTCCTCAAGTTGGAGCCCATTGTTTCCTGCGCTATCCTCAGTAGGGAAGTGTTCCTGTATCTGGATGTGCCTCCTGAATAATAATGCATTCTGCATTTAGACACCAAGTAGCCCCCTTCTCGCCTCAAGACTAAAGATTCCCAAGGGCATTATCCCTTTTGACTTTGCCCATCTCCTACTCCCTCTGAAGGCTTTTGCTGTCCCCTGCTGGACTTCTTTCCTCGGCAGGAATTTTGACACGGGGACTTCCCCTAGTGTCACTTACCAACACAGTTGACTTCACATACTGGGCACATGGGAATGTACTACCCACTGGGCTCTGTAGAGAGGAACAGGGGATTCCCCATAATGCCCCTTTTCCCCTCAATTTGAGGGTCCCTGGTGTAGCTCTTAGAAAGGAGACTGATACCACAAGGCACGCTGAGAGGAGTGGGAACTAGCTTCCACTCACAAAGAAGAAAGGGAAGGAAATAGAATGTCTTGATGTAATATTCTGAGAGTCCTTTGACCTCAGATTTAATGCCCTGTACAATCATTTGCAAACCCTACAATGACTCAATGACTCTGTGCTCCTGACCGAGTGTAGGCCTAAAGACCGGATTCTTTCCCTAGGTGAGTCTAGGTGAGTCAGCTCAGGGATAATCTGGTAATTGCTCCCACCTGCTCTACACAGACATTGTAGAAGGCAGGCTGGGAGGATCTGCAGTAACAGGCAGTAAAATGCTGCCTCCAGCCTTTCCCCAGCCAAACGAAGTCAACATCCAGAATCAACGTATTTCAAAAGTCCTGTTTCATGGAAATTCCTCCCGAATTCTACTTTCAAAAGTGAGCAATGGCAACTTAATGAGGTGGAGAAGTTGGGTTTGTTTTAGGTAAATCATAGAAAGCTCTCTTTCGAGGTGATAATACTTTAATTCAACAACTTTGGTCCTGATTGTAACTGGGTCCTCATTACTGCCTGGCAAGTACTTTACTGAATAAACCTCTTCCCCAGCCCTGACTTGATGAAATAGCTCTGTCAGGCACTCGGGAGGCAGAGACAGGCAGATCTTTGTGAGTTCAAGACCAGCCTGGTCTACAAGAGCTAGTTCCAGACAGCTTCAAAAATTAAAAAAAAACCTTGTTTCAAAAACCCAAAAATTAAAATTATTAATGGAGGAAGGAAGGAAAAAAAGAAATAGTTCTGTCAGCAAAGTGCTCACTACACAATCACAAAGACCCAGGTTTGATTCCCAGCAACCATGTAAAAAGCTGTGCATAGTGGTGTGCCACTATATTTTATAAAACAAAGTAGCTCAACCATAAGATAACCAGCCTTATTTGAAAATGTCCCAGGTTAACAGAAACTTTGCTGGAGAAGATGCACAGTTAGTCATTAAGTGTATGAAACAGTACACAACGTCATACAGCATCAGAGAGCTGCAGGCCAAAGAGCAAAGAAATCGCTCTTGTGAACCTATTGAAATGGTCAAAGCCCAAAACACAATACCACCAAATTGTGCAAGAATGTGAAGAAGCTGGGTCTCTCACTCATTGCTGATGAGAAGGCAGAGTGGCAGAGAAACTTTGAAAGACAGTTGGGCAGTTTCTGACAAACCCAAGCCTTTTCTTAGACCATATAGCTGTCATGTCTGTTGGTATTTGTATAAAGAAACTGAAAACTCAGGTCCAACTAAAAGCCAAGACACAGATGTTAATAGCAGCTTTATTCACAACTGCCAAAATTTGGAAGCAGATTCCAAGCAACCAAGATCTCCTTCAGTGGCGAATAGCTAAATAAGCCATGGCACATTCAGTCAACAGAACATATTCAGTGTGAGGAAGAAACCAGTTTTTCTCCATGACGAAGATTGATTTGGCTTATTACTATGTCAAAGAAGCCTGACTTACAAGACCATGCAGTAAGTTATTCCAATGAGACGGTAGTCTAGAAAAGGCAAGACAGTGAACATCCAGAGGAGTGGTGTTTTCCTGGAGCTGATGCTGGAAGGGACGAATGGATGGAATGTGGAGGGTTGTTCAGGCAGTGGGCTTCGGGCCATTACACTTCTTCCTGAGCCCATAGAAAATGCAGCACCATGTTATTTGTGGACTTTCTGTAATAGTCATATGTCAGTGTAGGCCCATAAATGTAACAGTATTCTGGGCTTGCATGAAGATGAGATATATGATAGACCTAAAAATGTCCTAAAAAAGTTTATTATAATGAGTTTTTTTAAGTAAAGTGGCGCACAGATGTTCATTCTTGTAATTGTTCAAGTCAGATAACTTTCCCTGAATACAGAATCCTGCAGGAGGCACTTCATATAAAATATATTTTAACATTTGTGCTTATAGTTATCATTAATTTTTATTCAGCCTTGCATGGGTAGGGCCAAACATGGCAGCTTTCTCACGGATCCTTGCAGCTGAGGGACAGAAGTTCATTTGTCTGTGCATGGCCACATTAGCTTGTCACCTCGGCCATGGATGGTAAGCAGATACATTACTCTAATTAAACACTGTAAGGAACTGACCCAAATTGTTCAATGCTTGTTGCTGTCTTGCCCTATGATTAGCATACTTCAGGCTGCATGTTATCCTTGCTGTCCTGATACAAAGTAGCAATCTCAACTCCACAGCTGCCAACGGTTCTCAGTTACTGTGGCTGGGATGTCAACTATGCCTGAAATAGAACAACCAAACGGGTGTGACATGGCCATGTGGGTTTGCTATTTCTACCCTGTTACCTTGACCAAGGAGCGTTTTCACATGCTTATTTTCTGTGGCAGCTGTCTAAGTGAGTTGTTCCCATTCTAATTTTGGAGCTTGTTACTAGGGCAAACAATTGCGGTACATCAGTAGTCCATCACTGTTAATTCAATAGAGAACAGCCCAATGCTGATTGCATTACTCGAAGCAATCAGGGTAAAGGCCACATCTCCCTCTCAGATTTGAGGCTCCTTTATTTCATCACTTATATTTGGGACATATTTAGGATGACCATATAGAAAACGATTTTATATGGTAAGGACAGAGGAAACAGAAGTCCAGTGACTAGATGTATTCTGTGAATTAATCACAAATGGACATTGCTTTTCTTAATTTTTAAATCAATATTAAAGTTTCCACAGTATCTGACACTAGAATCTCTTCAACCACCCCACGTGACCAAATGTTCATAAATTCCATGGTGTGTCTACAGAGTCTAGTACTTGGATACTTAGCGCCTATAAGGGGGAATGAGCACCTTGTTCTCATCTTAACCTAAGACAGGCATAATGCATCCCAATAGAAAAGCTTCAGTAAGTATATGAAGCACTGTCCCCAAATACTAAAAGCAAACTTCCCGAACTGGGAAGAATAACTCCAGGTTTTGTGAATCAAACACTCAATAGAGCCAACATCTGAAGCCACTGTATGTTGTCATCAGTCCGTCTACAGCCTGATGGAGCACATTTCTTACAGCCTGGCCAGATCTGAGTATCCCGCTGAAAAGCACACTTCCTGAGCCAGAGCAGGCAACTGGGGGAAAAAAAGCAAGCAAGCAAGAAAGTGTAAAAGGCTTTGCCACACACACACTGAAGAGCTCTGCAGATGAAAAGCAGCAGAGCTCGGGTTCTGTCTCCTTCTGCCCTTTCTCTGCTGAGTTCGGGTTCTGTCTCCTTCCGCCCTTTCTCAGCTGAGTTTGGGTTCTGTCTCCTTTTGCCCTTCCTCTGCTGTTGGGTTCAGGAGCCTGGGCTGTGGGAATGAGTGCTTGACCAGGACATGTTTGGTCGGGAAAGAGAAGCTGAAGTGCTGACAGGCTGCTGCAACTCACCCCTGTCCTGGAGACTGGGAGGTTGCAGTGCAGTCGGGGACAGCTCCACGGGCTTCCTTTTTGACTGGGGACCCTGTGGTCTCTTGGCAGCAACAGGTCTCTCTCCCTTCCAACTAATGGCCGCTAACATTGATCTTAGTAGAAGGTTGGAATACAGGGCTGTGGATTCAGGAATGGAGGTCCTTAAATCTGTTTGATATGCTTTTAACACTAGCCTCTCAGCCACAGCTCTGGAATCTGAAAGATCTTGTTGCTGAACGTGTATATGGTTTCAGCATGTGTGCGAGCATGTGCGTCTGCGTGCGCGGTAGAAAAATACACTCCTTTCCTTCCACAAATACAGAGAGGAGTGGCATAGAGATGAACTGGCACCGCTTCTTGATGCTGAGGAGTTCATTACATATAGAGAAGCTGAGACAAACATACCAACTAATAAATAATAGGACAAAAGAATACATAAAATGCCAAGGAAGTGGAGGGGTGCAATCATCCCTCTGGGGTCGGAAGATCTATAAGGATGACTTCACAGAGAAGGCAGCAAAGGCACCACATCCTAAGAAGCATCTAGACTTTAATTAAGAAAACTGGAGGAGCCGTGGAATACAAGGATCAAAGTACATTTATACATTTCATCACCCAATAAATATTTGCTGGTGCCTACTGTATACTTGCTGCTTCCTAGCAGAGAAGAGAATGGCAAGTCTCTTCTTTGTGAACTTAAATTCCCTGCTGGAGAGATGGACGGTTATCTGAAGTGAAAGACAAGTACCCTGAGAAGAAGGAGAGAGGGTGGGGGATGACCGTGACAGCCCTGGGGAGCTGCTTTGTGTGACAAGGGCAAGATGGGAAAGCCTGCCCACAGTAGGATGATGACTTGTCAGAAGGATGGTGTCTGGGTGAAGACCAGTCCATATGAAAGATAACAGCAAGAGCAGTTCTGTGGAGCTGTTCAACATCAGCAAGGACTGAAGTTCCATTGTGTATATGTGTTTATGTGGAAACAACTTTATAAATAGATACATAAATTTCCCTTTCTCTGCCTGTCTCTCTTCTGTCTCTCTGTTTCCTTCTCTATCTCTGTCTCTGTTTTTCTCCTCTCTATTCCTACCCCTCTCTCTCCCTCCGTTCTCTCTCTCTCCCTCTCTCTCTCTCTCTAGCTGGGTACCCAGTGCCTCCACCTAACATGTCTTCAAGCTTTATCAGACTTCAGAAACACTGTTCTAAAGCATTTTCTGTACTCTTTATGTGCATAAAACTCTCTTGGGGATCTTGCTAACCTACAGATACCAGTCTAGCATGTGTTTTTTGCTACTGTTTCTTTAACAGGTCAAGGCTTCTGGTTTATGAACTACACGATGAATAGTAAATTGTTTTCCTTTACTGTTATTTGATTTTTTTGTGACACATTTTAATTTCCAAAATAAGACGACAAACTGCACAAACATTGGGTACCCACAGGAAGCTGTGTTCATAGTAAGAGTCCTAGTATCTCCACCAGGAACTCACTCTTCCTCCTAGGCTATGGTTGAGTTCACAATCCCCATAAAGATAACTAGCCAGTCCCTGCATGAATACTGCCAAGTTTGAAAACCCCAATTCTCCACGAATTGCTCAGTTAAAGAAACAACAAAATATTCAGAAAGCCCAAACCCTGCCCTTTCTAACCTTATCACGTGATATCCAGTAAGAAGAAAATCATATAAACAGTACTTTGTATTCATATCCCAGACCCTGCTCTAAAGTCTGCATGGAGCTTGTCTCGTTTAAACTTCAGTCATTTCATGAGGCAGACACTTCACCCCCTGAGGGACAGAGAGAGTCCAAGTGAATCATTCAAAGTCATGCAGCAAAATAAGAGAGGTGATGTGAGCTTGATCCGTTTAGTCATTGACTTTTGAAGGTGACCTGGTGGGGACTGTGACTTTCTCTGATACCTGACCAGGTAAGAACTGAGGTCAAGGGTCACATTCTCTCTTGCAATTGGACATGAAGTGCTTCCTGATGTCCCGGCCTGGAACTTTCTCCCTTCTTCCATGGTGGATGAAGAGGCAAAGGCATCAATTCCTCCTGTATTCATGAGTGTGTGTGTTCCCTGTTTCATCCCTTGGGAAGAAGTTTTCTTCCCAAGCATCCATGGATTCCTTGCAATACTGTCACCCAACATGGGGCTCAAACACACGTAGCTCAGAATCATGTAATGGCCACCATCTAGGGTCCGAGCAATGTCCTCTGGCCTTCTATGCTTTTGGACACACCCAGGCAGACCGTGCTCCAGGGTCTGTGTACTTCTTACTTCGTTGTGATATCTCTGCCACGCGATATCACATTGCTTCCTCTTCACTGAAGTCAGGTTTCTGCTCAAACACTGTCTCTCACAGAGGCCACCATGGTGGGTCACACCGTCTAAAATAGCCCTCTTGTCCAGTCACTACCAGCTTCCTGCTCTGCACTTCTCAGATTATATTACATGTCTGTCTCCTAAACGGTGTCTATTACTGGGAGAGCAGAGCCTTCTCTCTTTCCTGGCCATGACGCCAGCACCTAGAAAGGTGCCTGCCATACGTTGTTTGCTCAATCCTATTTTTAATGTGTCCATCAGTAAATACTGACTTTGAGATAAGTGCTTCTCACAAGGGGGAAGTGATTGCATTTAACTATAAAAACTTGGACTAAAGAAAAGACTGTCTTCTGTCCAGTGGGTTGCTTGAGTTCCTGGCCAATAGTGAGAACCAGGCATGCTTCCACTGTATCCTGTTCTCCCTACAGGATACCTGCCATCACTACCTTCTTCTCTTGCCTAATGAAGAGCCAAGCAGGTGTGACACTGAGCAAATTAGTAGTGCTTTACTCTTCCCTGCCTGGGAAGTTGTGGAGCTGCCTTTCAATTAGAACAGTGCTTTCTCTGTGGCGAAAAAGAACAGGACTATCATATTAACAAAGGCCAGGGTGATCTGCCTTCAGCTAATACCAATTAGCACTTTCTGAGCAATGAGACCAGCAGCAACGGCAGGGTTCCCACATTCTAAGTTTTCAATGTATCTCTCTGAAAGAGCCACCTCAACTAGATGCCGTGGATGCTAGGACTCAGCAGAGGGGTCTTTGCTCAGGAATGCACACGTTCTTTCTGGTCACATCATGAAGGATGTAGAGACTGTGAAAAGGAGGAATGAGTTAGAACCTTGCCTTGGAGAAGTGAGGAGAGGCAAAATGGTTTTATAGAATACTTGTTAAAAACTAGACTTAGTGTTTATTTGACTTCAGTGTGGTACAATAGGGCCTAAATAACTCCGCTCACTAGAAAGTCAGTATTCTTTTACTGAGGAAAACCTGTGGGAGTCAGTTCCTTTATCTACCAGGAAGGCCCTGGGAATTGAAGTCAGGTGGTCAGGCATGGTGGCAAGCACGTGTACCTGCTGAGCCATCCTACTGGGCCTCTGGGTGTTGTTTTTATATCCCACTTACAAGAGACCCAGAGGCACCGAGCAAAGTTGAGCAGGGCTAGTCCCATCACGAAGCCTCCATAGATGGGTGTCTATTTAATTGATAGTGCCTGGAAGGAGTTTCCATGTCTGCTCCTGGCTCTACTGATTTTAAACTAGTTTTTCAGTCTGACTGTGGATGGAAATACACTGTATAAAACAGCCACCGGGTGATCTTTCCAGAAACTTCCTTCCACATGACCATCTCAGTAGACATTATGCAAAAGATGATCAAGACAAATAGCCCAGCTGATAACTGAACAGACAGAAATGAACAAATTAAGCTCGTGGGTGCCTACTACATTTCAGCCATGAAGGAGGGCTCAGGAACCATCAAATCACATGGTTTCTTGGGGTGTTTCATCACCAGGTTGCAGCCAATTCTTCTTCCTAACAGAGTCTGCACTTTCCCAAAGTTAAATTTATTGGTTAAATGTAATTTGATTAGTATCTCAATTAATATAAGGATTATATCTTTTTACCAATTGTGACAGAAAATCATGATTCCACAATCAAACTATTGGAAACATCCAAAATAGAAGAGGTAGGACAGAATCTTGAGGCCTGGAACCAGCATCATGTCAAATTCCTTGGTTTTCAAACCTCATATATTCAGAGATCCAAACAAAAACCCATCAGCTTAGAAGTTCCAACATGAGTCCACTCTGCTTACAAACCTGACCAGGAAAAGGAAGTTTTGTAAGACAGAAAGTGTTCAAACAATAACTAATAATAACTATGGACTAGTCTGGGTTCTCCAGAGAAGTAGAGTATATTCCACATATTTCCTTAGTATAGGATACTGTTCATCCAAGGCTGATGAATCTCACAGTTTACAGTGGACACCCTGAACACTCACCAATGCAAATGGAACCTGGCCGAGACAGTGTTTGACCAAACGTCTGGAGCCCACATTTGGAGAGGAATAAAGTCCTGAATAAGTGAATCTAGCATTGCTTCCCATCTGGAAGAAAGAGAAAATCTGCTCTCGCCCCTTCTCACAGGTCAGAAGGAATCCGATGAGTCTGTCAGGGTTTGAAGTATGATGGATAGAGCTTAAAAACATTGGAGGAAGAACTAGGAGAGTCGTGTGGGAGTCCCCTCTGTACTGTGAATATGTTTTACTACCATTGGTTAATAAAAGAAGCTGGCTTCAGCCTATAGCAGGGCAAAATATAGCCAGGAAAAACTCTGCTCTATAGAGAGAGTAGGCGGAGTCACAGAGATGCCATATTGCTGCCAAAGGAGAAAGAAGCCTGTGGGAGCCTGCTGGAATCTTGCTGGTAATAAGAGCTTGCTAACAATACACCTAAGTGATTGTCTGAGTAGTGTTTCAGTTAATACAGTTTCTGTGTGATTATTCAGGTCTGGACAGATGGAAACGAACAGCCTCGGCCTATAGGAGAGGATGGGTAAGTATGGGGCAGGGACAAGGTGCCAGAGGCCGGAGAAGGATGAGATATGAATACAAAGAGAACATGCAAACCAGTTCAGAATGCCATAAAAAGCAAAATCAAGAACTGGAGAAAGTGAAAAAAGCTTAGCACACAGAACCTGCAGGGGCAGTATTTATGGTGTTAAAATGGTGTCTATTTCCATTATAGCGCATGTGTATCTTTCTAAGTGTGGTTTCTCTTAAACTTGTCACTAATTTGGTGAACCGGCACTATCTATGGTTTTAAGATTTGCATTTCTTCAGGTCATGATACTCTTATTGTTTGGATTTGGTTTCCAATAAATTGTTCCTCATCATGGATAAAAAAACAATATATGTGTTGGGGGCTACCCTGCACTGACACGCCTTGGGGAGGGGTGAGAAAGCGTGCAGTCAACAACATAAACTCTGGGACTCAGGTGAGCAGCAAGAGCCGACTCATTTGTTGAGGGTATGGGCCGGCTTCTTATACCCCCTCCCAAGGTCCCATTGGCTCCCGGGCTGACTCTGCTTCATTGTCCTTCCCTCCTTAGCATCTCTGGTCAGGCCCTAGGTTGGCTTGGGGAGAACGTACCTGCCGCGCATGCTCATGTGGGCTGGTTTGGGCAGGGCAGCTGCAGCTTGGGTAGGCTGGCAGTTTCTCCTCCAATTATGCAGTTTTAAATTTTCAGTTTCATTAATATCCCATACTGATGGTAAAATGACAGTGTCACAATCCTAGAACCTCATGACCTGGCGGTATGTGTGATAATTTTAGAGTACACACACGGTAAGAACAATCCACTTCATGGAGAACTCCATTGTAAATGAGCTTATCAATTTGAAAAAGAATACAGTGCTCTTCATAGCACGTGGAGTGTTTGGAATGCTCTGAATATTCATCAAGAGCAGCTGGTTGGGTAAATTGTGATACATTTAAACCATGATGCAGAAATTGGCAAAGGATGTGTTGATAGTGTTCTAATAAGCTCTTTCTCGGGAGCTAGAGAAGCAGCGAATATTGTGTGGTCCAACTTTCATAATGTAAATGAACACAAAACCAAATATATGTCCTTAAATATTCACACATGACAATGAAGCAGGGAAGCAAACATGAAAGTTTATATCCCGAGATGTTAGCCTTGCCCCCCTGGGTCCAGGGTCATGTAAAGGACAGAATGAAGGGGAAGAGAATGGACACAGAATAAACAGGAAGTTTGAAGATCAGGGGAAAGTTGCATGTAATGTTTAAGAGGTATGGATAATAAAAGTCTATTTATATAAAATATGGGACATAGATGTAGATTGCCTGAAGACAAGTGGAAGTTCAGTCCCATAAATATTAATAATGACTGTGGAAGGGTGTCAGGACTTAAGCTGTTTCATCCTGTACTTTCTCCCTTATAATTTTACAAGTTGCATGACTTTCTAATAAATGAGAATGCATTATTTATGTGTCCAACTTACATATTCAGAGAAGGCCACAAGGCTTTATTTTAATGTAGGGGGTCAATAACTTTTGCCTACATTTGAGTGCCATTAAAGAGAATTTGCCTGTAAGACAACAGGAGAGAAATGTCTGTGCTTTGAAGGTGGAAGCCCAGCAGGTGAGGAGGCTGGAGTGGGAGCAGAAGGCCTGGCCTCCTGGCAGGTGCACAGCCTCAGCCTGAAATGGCTTGCTTATGATGGGAAGAGGTAGAGAGGGGTTGGATTTGGGAGGTGGTGGTGAAGACCATGATGAAACAATGGTGATGGTGGTAATGTTGACGATGGTAATGGTGGTGGTGCTGATAATGCCAATGATGACAGTGGGGATGGTGGTGCTGTTGTTGGTAGTGGTGATATAGTGGTGATGTTGCTGGTGATGATGTTGGTGGTGATGGTGGTGAAGATGATGATGAAACAACGGTGGTGGTGGTAGTAATGTTGATGATGGTGGTAACAAAAATGGTGGTTGGTAGTGGTAATGTTGATGATGGTAATGGTGGTGGTGATAATGACAATGATGACAGTGGGGATGGTGGGGATGTTGTTCTTGTTGTTGTTGGTGGTGAAGACGATGATAATACAATGGTTGTGGTGATGATGGTGGTGGTGGTGGTGGTGGTGGTGGTGGTGGTGGTGGTGGTGGTGGTGGTGGTGGTGGTGATGATGATGAAACAATGGTGATGGTGGTGATATTGATGGTGGTGATGGTGGTGGTAGTGATGGTGAGAATGATGATGGTTCAATGGTGGTGGTGATGATGTTGGTGGTGGTGGTGATGTTGATGATGGTAGTATGAGAGTGGTGTAGTGGTAATGTTGGTGGTGGTAATGACAATGATAACAGTGGTAGTGGTGGTGATGGTTGTGGCGGTGGTGGTAGAGCAGAGGAGGAGCTTCAGTTCCCCTGAGGATGGTAGGACCTGGAGTGCAGGAGGATGACTGCAGGCAGACTTGAGAATCAGATCTGTGCTGAGACAAATAGAGGGCATAAAAGGGTTTGATTCTGGAAATATTTAAATATTACATTTTTCTTTCTTTTGCTTATATGTTTGTGTGTATGCATGTGTTCACATATGTAAGAGTGCACTCATGTGTGGATGCATAAGCATATGTGTGGGTGTACATGTATGTATGGAGGCCAGAGATCAATCTCAGGTGTCATTCCTCACCACCTTCTTTTTTGAGATAGTGTCTCTTCATTGGTCTGTAGCCTTAATTCAGCTACACAGACTGGACAGCAGGCTTTAAAGATCTGCCTGTCTCTGCCTTCCCACACAGACACAGACACCACACACATACACACAGAGACACACAGAGACACACACACCACAGACACACCACACACATACAAATACAGACACACATCTGATTACAATGCACATGTCACCTTACTGTCTATGTGTGTGTGTGGTGTGTGTGTGATGTGTGTCTGTATGTGTATTGTGTGTGATGGTTTGTTTGTGTGTGTTTCTATGTGTGATGTGTGTATATCTGTGTGTATGTTGTGTGTATCTGTGTGTGCTGTGTGTGGTAGTGTGCTTGGTGTGTGTGTCTGTGCATGTGTTGCATGTGTGTGGTGTGTGTATACGTGGTGTGTGTGTTTGTGAGTGTGGTGTGTATGTATGGTGTGTGTGTGTTTCTGTGTCTGTGTATACAGTGTGTATGTCTATGTCTGTCATGTGTGTGGTATGTGTGTCTCTGCGTGTGTAAGCGTGGTATGT
>JAQHUG010000107.1:1309074-1326287 GCA_028555095.1 Dicrostonyx torquatus | reverse complement strand
ACCTGTTCTGGTGGAGATCGTTGGCTCTGGGTCTGGTCGCTGGGTCTGGTCGCTGGATCTGCTTGTGACCTGGGACTGGGATTGCTTCTTGGCTTCTGCTCCTGTTGGAGCTTTTTCTCTCTGTGTCTTAGGTAACTGGTTCCGTCCCACTCCGGTTCTGGTGGAGGTCGCAGACTCTGGGTCAGGTCGTTGGCTCAATCCTGGGCTCAGTTCTTTTTCTTTATGCCACAATAAATGTTGAAAACATTCCCTAGTTGCTTGTAAATGCCATTTACAGTTCTTATCTTATTTGTTTAGATATACACACATTTGTGGCTATTTCAATGATAGATGAACAGGGACTTCTGCTTTATCCTATAATCATTTGCAAAATTAATCTAGAAAAAGATTTGCCAGGTAAAATGTCCTTTAATTTAGCATCCACAATGGAATCATTAGTATATATTAGTAATTCAAAAGCAATCATATGCAATGGAATCGGTGTACTAAATATAACAAGGACTCCATTTATTTTTATTCCAAAGTAAAGTTAGAGAGCGTCTGGACCAACTGCCTCATTTTATGGCTGGAAACACTAAGGTCCAGAGTGCTAAGCAATCCACCTCAATCCCCATAAGGAGTCAAAGGACTGGAATCCCAGACACCTGACTCTACAGTAGGGGAGGCTTTGTGCTCTGGGCTGGACTTCAGTAGTCTGAGACCAGAACAACCATATCACAAACACTTTCTATGGCACATAACTGCAGAAGGCCATTGTCATTCAAGTCTACCGTGTACTTGGAACATATGCCCCTCCCCCACTGTCTCCCTCTCTCTCTTTGCCCTAAACAATTTTGCTTCTATACCATGACACCTATACATATATAATTTTATCTGTAAAGAGGGGGACCCACAAACAGGAGAAAGCATGGGGTATTTGTCTCTCTGAGATGTACTCAAGTCTCTTGCTATAACTATCTCCTGTTGTATCCATTTTCCAGAAAAAGGCAGGACTTCCTTCGTCATGGATGAAAATTTGATTTTTGTATAAACAAAATTTTCTCTTTCCATTCCTCTGTTGCTGGACACAAAAGCTGGTCTCACAACTTTAACTATTGTGAATTGTGTCACAATGCATACCTCTGTGACACACTGACTTGGAGTGATTTGAATAAATCCCCAGGACTGTTATAGCTAGCCTATATGGTCATATTGTTGGTCCATTTTTAGTTTCTTGAGGAACTTCCATACTGATTTCCAAAGTTGCTGGTCTGCTTTATATTCCCACCAGCAGGGTACACATGTTCCTCTGTATTCTATGTATACACTCATTAAATGTATGTATGTGTGTGCACATGTGTGCCTCCTTCCTACCTAGCCTACAATCATATTTTAAAAGCCTTTGCTTTATGCTGGCTTCACCTGTCATGATGAAGCAGGGGAAGGGGAAAGGGGACTCACTGTTGACTGTGAGAGGCTAGCACAGCCGGAGGATATGACCCGGGCCTCAGAAGTCTGGGTGGTTGAGAAGACTGATGCTCTCAGGAGGAGCCTCCTGCAGACTCCCAAGGGCAGGGTGTGGAGAGAATAAACTGTTGCTTGCCTTTTGGAAGGCTTCTGAGCAACCACTGCTCTAAAGATTATTATTTGTGGGGGGCTGGAGAGATGGCTCAGTGGTTAAGAGCATTGCCTGCTCTTCCAAAGGTCCTGAGTTCAATTCTCAGCAACCACATGGTGGCTCACAACCATCTGTAATGAGGTCTGGTGTCCTCTTCTGTAGACAGACTATTATATGCATAATAAATAAATAAATATTTTAAAAGATTATTATTTGTGGATTCTTTTAAAGAAGAAAACCCAAATGTCCTTTCTCTGTTCACGTTAACAATATGGCTGTCATCTTTGCCCATCTCTTCACACTGTCTCCTGCGGCAGTCATTTACTTCTTCAACCACTGTCCTGCGGTTAACTTAGTTTTCTTTTTTAGCTGAGGGACAGTGAAAGAGACTGCATCCAATGCAGCAGAGAAGGACACATGAGTCCTCACTGGAACCATGAACAAGGTAGAATTCATCTTACTAAAACACCTTTCTGATCATCTTGTGAGGAGCATGGAATTTCCTGAGGATGGCAGATGTCCCCTGGCTGGGACCAAACGTCCTGCAGTTCTAAGCTGAAAGAGCTTATCCCTGGCACTGAGCATGGGTTTAAAGGTTGCAGATGGGAATAGAATGCTTTGGTCAAGTGCAAGACTGATGAGTTGGAAGACTTGTGACCCAGGCATCAATCAATCATCTGATGAACAAGGCCTACCCAGTGGGAATCAAAGATAGATACCGGGACAAGCTTCAAATGATCATTGTTTATCTATTCAACAAGATCCTTCTTGCCCTGATCTTGAAAAGAAATTTAAAGTTTTGTTTTATATATTTCTTATCTACTTTATACATGGTAACCTCATTCATGACCTCATTACCATTGCTGTTAAGCTTGTATCAATATTCACTGTGTGTGTGATGTACATATGTGATGCATATGTATATATATATGGCCGTGTACATTAGTTGGCCAGAGGAACGCACTAGGCGTTCTGCTCCTGCACTCTCTGCTTTATTGTCTTGGTGCAGGTTCTCTCACTGAACTCAGAGCTAGGCCAGTGAGCTAGGCTCGTGGTTAGCTCTATCCCATCCACAGTGCTGGGGTGATAGGCATCCTCCACCACGCCAAGCTTCTTACATAGGTGCTGGGATTTGAACTGTAGAACAAGCTCCCTCTTAGCTGATGAGCTATCTCCTCAGCCCCTCACTTACTTTTAAATATCTTTTTCTGTTAGGATAGAGTTCGCAATAATGTTGAGAAAGGATTTTTTTTTTTAACTACCTGAGGTATTCTTTACGCCATGTGTGTGCAGAAACAACTGTCTCACGCCTTTGACTGCATTTTACAGAGGAACCACCCTACAGAAATTAAGTAATTGAGAAACTGGCCTAGACCATTAAAAGGAGTTTGGTGTCAGACTCAGGACCTTTGGCTCAAAGGCTCTTGTTTCAGCCCTGAGACACCTGGCTACCTGGGAGGCCTTGCTAGAGGCCTCCCTGAGGATCCAACACCGGCTGAAGTCTAAGAACTACTAAGAACAACTCAAGCAAGGCACCATGGTGTGCAAATCTCCATGTCTGCTTTTAAGCTGTGTACTTGTTTGGCTTTATTGAAGCAGGGTCTTGTTTTGAGACCAGCCTGACTTCAAAATTGTTATCCTTCTGCCTCAGCCTCCCAAGTGCTAGGATTACAGGCACATGCCACCAAAGCCCACCTTTGCTTATGCAGAAGAGTCATGCCATTTATTCCAGCCTGGCCTGGAATTGCTATCAATTTGTTTTGCTAGGGACCAGTTGAACTTTAATTAATTTAATGATAAAAATAGTAGTGATTATGGCTTACTATATGCAAGAAAGAGAACAAAGCACTTTATTCAAAACAAAGTGTGTGTGTGTATGTGTGTGTGTGTGTGTGTGTGTCGTGTGTATCTGTGTGTATGGTATGTGTGTGGGTGTGGGTGTGTGAATGTGTGGGTGTGGGTATTAGGGGGGCTTATAGCCTGTATAACTCAACCATGTCAGAAACATGAACTTTATGAATTGAAATTTAGCTATAAACCTAATGGGGTAGGTTTAAACATTTAGTATGCACTGGCTAAGACCATTGGGCATCAATTTATGAGAGAGCCAGTGCTTGTAAAAATGACTCATCACCTTAGTTAGACTTTCTGCGATCAGGCAATGGGGATGATTAACTAGATAAAATGCAGCTCGGACTCTTGCTTGTCATACGATTCTGCAGACAGCAAGGAGATAAGCCCTGATCTGGAAAGGAGTTGGCAGAATTAGTGGGGGAAAGCTAGCCTCAAGGCATAGGAAGTAACCAAATTAAACGGGCTGCTTGCAGGCACAAGTCTACTGTGGGCTAATTTGTTTCCTGCGAAAGGGGGGAAAAAGAACCTCAACTCATTTTTGTGCTCTTAAATTTTAAACAGGCACGGGTGTAATTGCATTTCCCTTCTCTTAAGATTGCTGCTTGGGCAGAGGAGCTTGTGGGAGAGAAAAGGAAGGAGGGAAGGAAGGAAGAGAAGAGGGAGAGAGAGAGAGAGAGAGAGAGAGAGAGAGAGAGAGAGAGGGAGAGGGAGAGGGAGAGGGAGAGAGGGAGAGAGAGAATTGCATCTCATTGTTTTTCAGGACTGTTTAGAGCTTCCCACTGACCAGTATGAGAGATGGATATGTTTCATCTGCCGATCTCCTATTTGAAATGTCAGCATTGGCTTTTTTTTTTTTTCCTGAGGAAATCCCAACTTCCATTTCCTTTCATCTCTTTCTCTGTGTGAGAAGCTGTAGTTTAAAGGCACTTTGGACCAATTGATTAAACACTGACCTCATTTGCAGGCTCAACCCAGACAGGGTGTAGAAAAAGCATGAAGCGTGTTTGCCCAGGCCACGTCTTCATGTCCTTCCTTCTCCTTGCCAGACCTTTGTTTGCTCACCAGAGATGTTCAGAAGGCTCACCACACGCCCGTCCCTGTGTCAGATTCTGGGGAAATTAGGGGGATGAGCTCATGATCTATAGAAAAAGGTCAGCAGGTGAGAGATGCTGTGGTCTTGGCCTTGGAGTTCCATAGGTAGACATCAGCAGAGAGGAGAGCAAGGCTTGGAGTGTCGGGACACGCCTCTGCAGGCAGGGCTGCCGCTGGAGCAGGGAATCCGTGATGAACACAGCATGCCCAGGTCTTACAGGGCAGAGAGGCACTTGGGGACATGGGGTTTAAGCACTAGGGAATGTGAGTACTGGGGTAGGAAGGGGAGGTGGTGCTAAGTGAGGGAAGGTTTTGAACAATGGGCTCTATCCAAGTCCACTGAGTTTGACTTTTAATCTGATTAAAATATGAGGTATTGATGAGTTTTGAACAAGGAGATTGAATAATTTGATTTGTTATAGACTTTTATTCCTTCATAAGGTAGAAAATAAAACCATGGCATTTTCAGGGAAATGAATGGGCTGGAGGTCGTTATGTGAGGAGAGTCAGTCTCAAACAATTGCGCTGCACTTCCTCTCATGGGTGGAATCCAGAATTAAACTCTATGTGCGCATGTGTGGGTGGCAGAAGTCAAAGGGTGGACCTTGAGAAGAACAGAGGCGAGGAAGAGGAGGAAGAGAGAGTACGGAAAAACAGAATAGAACTCTGTGGTCCGTGTACTGTTGGGATATCCATACAGGAAGGCCATGCAGGGTTAAAATTCAGAACAATCACATTTCACACACCAGGGATGGGTTTAGCTTTTCCTCCTTCATATGAACATGTATGTGCTTAATAATTGGGAGGAAAGATACAGTGGTTTGGATCCTCTTACCGAGTCTAACCTCATATCACGCAAACACACGCTGTATAATTTGGCTTTTTCTTCAATCAAGTTTTTTGTGTTTTTTGTTTTGTTTTTGTTTTTGGTTCAACCTTCATGATTTTTGTCCTTACCATCCTCTCTGGAGGTGAGGACAGATCTTGAGTGTAGGAGTTTCAGCCCTAGTGCCAGGCAGCCTTCCCCTTTTCTTGTTCCTCCCACCTTCTCCTCGAAGTGACAAGCACCCAGCCAGTGAACACTTGTCCCTGGTGACAGATGAGTATGTAGAATGAGGAATGGCACCAGTTTTCACAGAGAGCACATCACTCCCATCCTGAGCTCTTACAGATGAGACTTGAAAACAGGAGCGTTTGTCAGTGGTTCCTTTCCAGGGAGTCAGGGCTGAGGCTGCAGCATTGCTTCGGTTACCCTGCTATCGGCAACTCGACAGGAGAAGAAGAACGACCATGGCCTCATATGATCATGGCTCTGGAAACTGGTGCTCTGCCAAGGAGAGAAACCGAGAAACTCCGTGACAAGCTTCAGGGATATGTTTGCGCGCAAACGTTATCTTCCATGTTGTTTGCAAATCGAACAAGAGGGGCTAGGTGGGCTTCAGCTGAACACAAGGGCTGGCCAGCATCTTTTGACAAGAAACACTGGGGAACCCTACATCCTGAGGTCCCTGCGGCTCTTAAGACTGGCAGAGTCACCTGTGACCGGGAATTCCCACCCTGAAGGGCCCCTTCACTTAATCAGTCTGGTCTTTGGCATTTGGACAGTTCTATAGCTGTTTAAGTGCAGTACTGATTTTAGGTTTTTGGAGTTGGGATGATAATCATATGCCAGTACATATATCCAGTGACATTTCTAAACAAATGGCTCAAGCCCTGTGTGGAAATAATTTCTCTCCCTACAATGACAGACATTGGCAGGCAGTTCCTGCCGTCAGCTGTCTTCTTTGGAACAGGTTAATAGCAATGATGGACACGGCCGTCTCCAAAGAAGACTTTTGTATTTGCTCATTTGATGCTTTGGTGGTGTTTCATAGAGAAATCTATTTGCTGTTTAAAAACACGTTAAAGGGTAGAGCACATAATGAAGAAAAAAGTGAGTGCGAAGTGATGGGTTTGTGACTAACCAGTCTACTGGGCTCTTCCCCCTGGATTCTTGAACACAAAGAACGCATTGTTATTGCAGCCATCACCCAGCTCCTCTGCACTGCGGGGCTCAAGGGAAATGGCTATAGATTGCAGCCGAAAAGTCCATCAGGCAGAACACGTGTGACCCCACTGTTTCTAGGAAAGAATGCACTGGGACACTTCAGCTGAATAGACAGATTTTTTCCAAATGTTTTAAATCAGCTTTGAGACAAAATGAAGAAGATGTAAGAAATGGGTTTGGCCTATACGCTCAACCACGCTGCGCCCATTTCTCTGGAATGCATGCAGCGGGAGCTTTCCTGTGGATGGGGGACCTGAAGAGGCAGGAAGAGGCGGGAGCAGCCCACCACAACAATTAAGCAGCAATTGAAGAAAGGCAAGCAAGAAAAGATGGCCTCGCGCTAGCACAACAGCTCAGGGGCTTTTCATTTTGGGGCATAAAGACAGAACAGAGAATGTTGTTTTCTTTTTAAAGCCCTTTTAAAAATGGTAACTGCGCCCCACTCTTGTAGATGTATTACTTATGACATCCCAGTTTTCATCCGTTCATGATTTTACATTAGGCTTAAATCTCTGCAGCTCGAATCTCACGGCTGAGTTAGCCAGAGCCCATAAAATATTGAAACCTTTAGAGCAGCAGCCAGCCAGGTTGAGAGAAGTTCATGTCCAAAGCTGAGCTTTAGATTCTGAGACATCCCAATTGGAGTGTAGTACAGAAAAAAGTGCTGATAAAATTTTCATAAAAATGAGCTGGGGATATTGCTAGCATGCTTCTCAGCATCTATATGAAAACTTAATCTGAGCTAATGGAAAGGATATGAAAGCCTTTCTCAATTCAAACACAGTCGATGCATGATTCATAAATTATTGTCAGAGAAGCGATTCAGCGCCCAGATTTATTCTCTTTCGGGTGGAAGCAAGCAGGGGGAAACTGGGTCTTTTTGACCTTTAGTGCCAGGAAATTTTACAGTAGAGCTGTCAATATAACCAAGTAAACTGGTCGTTTCTCCAAACGGCAGCAAAGCACCCACGCGAACCCCAACAAGCTAATATTAACTTGGCCTGCTAGGTTGCCAATGGTGCATTCAGAGAGGCAAGCAGAAAACATCTGGGTTTACCTTGCCACAGAGAACTGAGGGGACCATGCGTCCCTGCCCCTGTCACTATCCATGGAGTGGGGAGCAACCTACACCATGTAGCCTTCCTTTCACACCCTTTGAGGGGTGACAACAGTACAGCTGTGCATCACTTGACAACTCAAGAATCACTCATTCACTGTCAGGAGACGGACACGCTTGCCTGCTATAAATACTGCCAGTGGCGGCTCCCTTTTCAAAATTAAGAAGACGAGTCAGAGTGTATAGCGGATTGTAAAAGCAAAAGTGCTACATGGAAATTACAGACACAGTTCAGATTAATATAAAAAGACATAACGTGCACAGCGGTGTGGCGCTTAGCCAGGCTTGCATATCAGAAGCACGTGAGACATGTCCTTTTAGTTGCATATTTCTTCATCTAGTAGACAGTTTTGACCCCATCCAAAAGGCTAAGCATATAGAGAATTTAAAGACGGAGATGTAACTGCTGTGTGCTGACAGCCTATGCAGCAGAAGCACTAGATTTCAAACTGGAAATGCTCTTAAAGGTTACTTGGATCTTCCAGGCCTGCATCCCACCCACGGAGTGCTCAGCTAACCTGGGTAGCACAGGCCTAGTGAGGATCTTCATTCCCAGTTAGCGGGGCATGTGCTTAGCCGATACCAAGCTGGAAACCACATGAGTGTTGGTTCTTTGCCTCACTAAGCCCCACTTCAAGTTACCATGTAATCCATGTCTGCTAAGAAAGGGCTGGGCTTCCTCAGAACAGTTCCTTCCTCGGCTGTGGTGTTGCGCCAACCCTTGCTCAGAGCTGGTTTCTTCACTCACGAGGACAACTTTGAATACTATCCAAGACTCATGCCTGTGGCCTTCTCATTCCCCAGCGTATCTTCCATTCTGTCCCCAAAGCTTCTTTCCAAGAGACAAGACCATATCACCTCTGTGCTCCAAAAGTCTTGTGAACCCTCACTTTTCACAGAATTATGTTCAAACTCATCAGAGTCTCTGTGTAGGCTTCACCGTCTTCCCCTGGGAGGTGCTCTCCAGGCCAGCCTCCCATCAGCTTGCTCTAGTTTAGAGCATGTGTCTTCAACCCTCCAACCCTGGCTGCACATTTTGACAAACACCCAAGATTGACCCCATCCCAAGACGAGCTGATTGAGAATGTGGGGTAGTATACAGTCATGGGGACACTTTGAAAGGTCACCAAGACGAGTCTAGCCAGAACTGGAATGATTATCTTAGGAGCCCTCAGTCCCTTCCTATCCTTTGAATATTTATGAACCATAATATAGCTTGAAATTCCAGTCCTTTCCCCTGAGTCTAGAACATAGGCAGGTATTAATATTTCAAGTGCTGTTTTCAGGGTGATCAGAAGGTTGAGGGGACTTATAAGTTTTGGAAACTTATAAGTTTCCAAAAGAAAGGGAGTAAGGTAACCATGGTCCAAGTGAGAGAAGGGACTTTAGTGAGTAGGAGGAACAGGGACAGATATTTGGTGGGCCTTACGACATAGGCTCTACTAATCAGAAATCTTCCCTGTTTTGATTCATGATATAATTTCAGCCCAGAAAGTAGTCCTAGGCAATAGGAGGTTTTCGGCAAATGTTTTCCGAGAGGAGGAGATGACCCAGAGTTTTTGGTTGTACCATGAGCTCAGCCTGGCACTTGAGTCCACTAGGACTTCAAATTCTGAATCTACTGCTTAAAGTGTGGGCACCACCATGGACCCCTGCTACCTGAACAGTCCTTACCAGAGAAGGACTCGACCATGTTTTCCTTCTGGGAGTATGGTGTGCAGTTGCCCCCAGTGCTACCAACCATCAGCAGTTTGTGAGGGACGTCGGGTGTCTAAGAGTCAGTAGACTATTACTGTAGTGAGTCTCAAGGGAGTCTAAGATTGGGACTCCCCAGAAGAGCTCAGAATTTATCTTGGGACAAGCCTCATAATGAGAACTCAGAAGGCAATCTACTGTTAAGTTGATACACATTGTTATATGAAGAATTTAATCAAAAGGTAAATGCCCTCTTCTCTTGATGAAGGACAGCAAGCCTCGTGTTCCCCGTGTTTGCATGTTTAAACGTCAAGCACTGCGATCCTGAAAGACAGGAAGCTTTAGTCAACAGAATCAGAATTTTCCTTCTGTGCCCTGGAAATGTTCTATGAACACTCTGTTCCAGAGGTACGCCGCCCCACTGTGTGTTCTAAGGGCTGGAGAGATATCTGTGCAATCAAAACTCCAATCAGAGTAGCTGTTATCTGTGTTTTCACACTCTGGGGGAGGGTGTTCTGAGACAAGACACAAGTGCGCACTGTCTGAACTTGACCTCTTCTGTGTTGAATCCCCCATAGCTCTGCTGGAAACCAGCTCTTACCAGTCTCTGTGCCCCAGGCTAGCCCCCTTCCCAGTGCTCTTACCAGTCACTGGGCTCCAGGCTAGCCCCCTTCCCAGTGCTCTCTACCAGTCACTGTGCCCCAGGCTAGCCCCCTTCCCAGTGCTCTCTACCAGTCACTGTGTTCCAGGCTAGCCCCCTTTCCAGTGCTCTTACCAGTCACTGTGCCCTAGGCTAGCCCCCTTCCCAATGCTCTCTACCAATCACTGTGTTTCCCAGTGCTCTCTACAGCCTGGAGGTTTCAGAGACTGGAAGGATGTGGAGCCTGTTACTAGCCCCAAGGATAGGAGTCAAGCCAGCATTAAAGCCACGTGGCACTGAAGCCAACTCTCACCTTGAGAGTGGCACTGAAGCCAACTCTCACCTGGAGAGTGCTCTCCTTCAGGGACTGTTATGCATAGGATGATGTATACTGTATCTATCTATATATATATACATATATATTATATATACTGTGTGTATATATACATATATATTATATATACTGTGTGTGTGTGTGTGTATATATATATATATATATATATATATACAGTATCAGCTCAAGGATTCAGTCCAAGAACCAGTGTGCTGTTTAGATATGACCTCGGGGAGGAGAGTAGGTTCTTCTAGTTAGCTTTTCAAAATCACTCCAATTAGAAGGCTGGGATCAGAAGCAGGAGGTAGAACCCTGTCTACCTGTAAATGGGGCATTTCAAAAAAAACACTCGGGATTGCACAGCTTCAATAGGGCGACTCTTTCAAGGGCTGTTGCAGATACAGTTCCACTCTATGGGTTTAACATTGGTCTTTGTGCTGCAAGACAAAAGCAGATTCTCCTACCGATGCCCCCTCCCCATACAGATGCATGATTGTATTAACAGCATTTACTAAACTTCTTAACAGATGTACTGATTAAAGTTATTGGGTTTTTTTTTCTCTTCAGTAATTAGCTGAAATCAGTCTCTTACCTAAAGAAAATAAATATAGAAGTAAAATCCCTGGTAAGCAGGGTCTTCCTACTCTCAAGGTTCCTTCTGTTGTGGCCGCATCTTGCATAAATTTTGGGCTATCTGGTCTTGGGTGTCTGCCACCTATTAACCAGGTTATACAAGAGCTTTATTTTTAATTGCCTGAGCAGCAGCGAGAAAAGAAGGCAAGGAATACCATTACAGTGGCCAAGTTAGCATACATAAATGGCATGGTTATATGGGAGGCTGTACTCAGCCATGTGACGGGAGCCGAGGCAGCCCAGCGTGGACAGGGAGCAATTTCCTGCCCTGCAAACAGCACTCCAGGAGCTGCCGTCCGTCTTCCTGCGAGTTGCTCTGTCAAAGTCTGCCCGGAGCACAGGTGTTCGGGGACCCACCAGGCCGTAAGTGTCCAGCTGAAAACCTAGGAGACATCCCGCGGCTCTAAGAGTTCACTCTTTCATTTGCGGTGATTTACCTCAGAATGCTCCTTCAGGGAATTTCTGCCTTCCCTTGCTTTGCGTTCCTATCTCCTTTCCTGTCATCTTTAAAAATCCATTAAAGACCACGCAGGTGCTTTTCTGCAGGCTCAAATCCTGAGTTTCTATAGCTTAACAAAATGCACGCTTTGTGTGCTGACGCTCCGTGCTCCTTTGTGCTCTTAAGGCTTGGTAACTATGAAGGCCGTTAATCAGAGGTGCCGACCACAGGTCAAGAAAGCACGAGATGTCTAGAATTCTCCGGGAAGTCAACATCTTCCTTCCTGGGGATCTAAAATGGCCACTTGGCGCACGGTCCAGGGTAGAAATTCTCACCGCGGCTTCTCAGAAGGTGAAGCAGAATTAAAATATGCTTCCCTACCTCCATCTCCCCCTAATTAATGGTTTCAAAGTCTTCCCACCGCCAAGGTTAAGCGTTTATTGTCAACACCACTAAAGGCTTCAGGAAGAGAACTCCAATTTTAATTTGTTTACAAACCCAATTTCCAAGGGTGCTCCTTCCCCAGCCAAGTACAGACTGTCTCTTCTGAAACCCAGCCTGCAATTTGTCTCTCCTCCCACTGAGTCCTCTGTCTACCGCCTTGCACACAGCTCGTTCCTAGTCTAATATGCATGCAGCCTTCTCCACAATACAGGAAGATTATATCCAAATGCCACCTCACCGATCAGATCATATTAATTCAGATTTGTCTATCCTTTCGTGTGGTGGCTGCCTTGCCTTAGGTATTATCATAACAATACCTCACCTGTCATATCCACTAGCACTTCCTCACCTGGAAAATTGCTCGAATACCGCCTACATTCTCAGAGACTGGCTTTATTTCTACTTATCTATCTATCTATCTATCTATCTATCTATCTATCTATCTATCGCACAAGCTTGCCTATTGCAGTACAATAATTGAACTTTTATTGGCAGCCCCCACATATATTTTTATTACAATTTATGTCTAGTTGAGCAGTTGTCACAGGTTGGTTTGTGTGGCAGACAGAATCACTCAAAGCCAGCTTCTCTTTACTTCTCTCATTTGTAAAACATTGTGTGCTCTTCCCTATCTCTGTCAGCCTCTGTTTGGGCAGCGTCAGTAAGTAATATTTTGAGATGGTCTTACTTCTATGGGGATTTTAATATTACAGAATGCCATGTGGGTCTATGAAATAATGCCTAGATGTCATGGCTGGGAATCTGAGCTCAGTGTTTCATGTCTGGTGACAAGAATCTGAGTGTACGTATTCAAAACAAAACACTTTCTTCAAAACACTTTTGTCCTTCCAGAAAACTCTAAATGCCAAAGAGGAATTTTTGCTTTTCCAATAATATAGAATCTCTATATTTATCCAATTCTTTTTCTAACTTCGAAAGATGCTTGAGTACTTTTCAAGTATCCATGGCCACACGTCCCTTGGTCTTGGGGTTGAGCCCGCTTGCTTTAGGTGGGCATGCTGAATTAGAAGGAGGCTGCCGGTAAGTGGTAGGTAATAAGAACAAATGATACATTGAGATAAAGCCTGCCACTGCCCTGCCATGCAGGCCGTGGTCCCTGGGGGAGAGGAAGTTACAGAGAACAAATACCATCTTATTGCCTCAGAAGCTGTCACCAACATCTTCGCATAATTAAACTGGACATGTTTTAGAAAAATGAAAAAACAAAGCTACATTGTTCAGCTGCAGACAGTCCTCGATGGCATTGTCGATCACGGGGATCCAAGCTCTGCATGTTAATTGCGGGAAGGTGCTAATTTGAGTGCTTTTAGCTCTCTTCACAAGCCTGTCTGCATGCTTTGTTCCACCTGGACCTGTTTGGAGGTTTGTCAAAAACCTAACAAGCAGAAAAATATTGCATTTGAAAACACACATGCATGTTTAATTAAGCCAGAGCCATGGAATACCCCCTCAATATATTTAGCTGTTGCGTTTAGGCGCCATCAGAGTATCAAGCATTATCACCTTTTGAAGCATTGCCGAATCTTTAATATTTAAAGCACAAAGCAGACTGTAATAAAAAATTCTAGCCGACCCTAGAAGATTAAAGACGCATTATAAATGTGACAATTCGTAAATGAACACCAGTATTAAAGGGTCCTCCTGATATTTCACAGCGGATTTTTCAGGTGTACACTAAATTATGAATACAATTAAATAGCTGTAATTATTCTCTGAGAGTGGACAGCACATTTAAATGCCTGCGATATTTGCGACTGGCTACAGAACAGAATTTCATAGCAGTGCAGCCTGAGTGGGCTAAACTTCCTAGCAGGTGTCAACCAAAGCTAGTTTTTTAAAATTTTTAAAACAGGGTTTTATGTAGCCCAGGCTGGCCTTAAAGTCACTATGTCGCCAAGGATGACCTTGAACTCCTGATCCTCCTACTTCTGTCTCTTTGGTGCTGGGATTATAGTTGTGCACTGGTATGCCCAGTTTCTCAACGAAAGCTCTTTGACGTCTATGGAAACATCACTCACTCCATCTGAAGGGCGTCCTGTCAGAGTCTAAGATGACTCCGCCCATGTTAGGCCTGAAAGCAAGGGAGCTGCCAAAGGATTAACCAGATCTGTGGCTGACGCCCACATCATGTGTCCTAGGTGCCTCATTTGTAATCATAGTTCAACAGAGTCCTGTGAGTTGCTCATTTGGGGGATTTTAATCTGATCAGATGCTGGCAATGCCTGGCACAGATCAACTTCAAAGGAAATACTTTGGACATGAAAAGGCTAATCAGTGAATTATAAATATACAGCCATAAGCCTATTCTAATACTTAAAGGTTTTCATTAAGTGAGTTTTTCTGTAAACTAAATTTAGCACGGTAGTGTCAGATCCATAAACTAGAGGGGAAAATAGGCTGTTTTCCTTCTGAGCAAGAATGTGTATCTTGCTGTGTTTTGGGTTGTTGTTTGTTATTTTCTTATTTTACGTATGACCGTTAATAAAAACACCTAGCCAAATGATGGAAGGGCTTATGCCAGCTCACAGTTCCAAGGTGACAGAGTCTATGGAGTCCAGGAAGACGTGGGAGAGTGTGAGTCCAGCTGGACACACTGCACAGCCAGTCAGGAAGCCAAGAGAACAAGAAGTGAGCCCAGGATCTAGTCCTTCCCCCAACAACTCTCCACCTCCTATGGTCTTGCCACATGTTCAAACACAGGCACCTGTGTGTGACATTGACACCTAAACTGTAACCATTTCCAGCTCTGTCTTTGCTGGGCCCAGCATTTGACTAGGGTAAGCCCCTAGGAAATTCAGCTTGAGTTGATATCTCTCAATTAACCTTAAGTTTCACATCTACCAAATGGGGTAAATAATCTTTTTGCTGTTGTTGTTGTTGTTGTTAGAATTGAATGAAAGAACGAATGGCAGATCTTTGCTTATAGGAAGCACAAGGGAATTGATTAGTGCACAATACCAACTAGAGAAGACAGTGTCTATTAGAGCACAGAGGCCAGCCCAGACTACCTCCCAGCTGGCTGACCTGGGGTGTGTTGACTGACCCATCCATTCCTCAGTTTCCCTCTCTATAAAATGAAGGTATAACAGAACCTGCCCCACAGAGCTGTTATGAGGACTGACAGCTTATTGTCTTTCAAATACTAGGAAGTTGGAATGCACATAGCAAACAGTGCTGGGGGCATGGACTCAACACGACGTGCCTGGTGCCTGCGAGAGAAGACGTCTTGGCCATGGGCCCTGTAAAGGCCACAACTTTGTGAGTCAGACAGACATCTTCAGAAGTCTGGGGAATATGTACTGGTGCATTAGAAATGTTCTAGGAGTCAGTGGGCTATGCAGGTATTGTTCCTCAACACTCATTCATGGGACACGTGTTCCAGGAGCCCCAATGAGTATCTGAAACCTCAGGTAGTGTTAAGCGCCAGGCAGCCCAGTTTCAAAGACCACTGTCTGAAAAGAGCCTGTGACTTCTGAGACTGTTTCTAGGCTCACGATGGAGTCTCTAAAATCTTAAGCACCCATACAGCTACAGGGAAACTTGTCTCGTTGTCTAGACCTCCGGGTTTCTCAGCTGATGGCGCGGAAGGAGCTGGCAGTAGAACCTGGTAGCACTTCTACACTACTCTGGCAAAGCCTGAAGCTTCTCCTGGCCACAATTAGATACCTTGCTAATTGTAAACATGCCTGTTGCCAGGGCTCACGACGTCCTTGTTCTATCTCCTTATTCTTCTTAAAATCTTGTAGTAAGTACAGATACCAGGAAACAAAATGATTCCATTGCCAGGAGAGGGGAACTGGGGGGCAGGAGGGGGCATTAGAGGGGAGATCAGCAGGGTACAAGTGATGATCAGGGAAAGGGAAAAGGAAAAGTTCTTAGGGAGGGAGAAGGAGGTAAATACCAGGAGTGGGAGGGGTAAAACAATAAGGATATCTGAAAAAGCATGTTAGTAACTACTCACTGTAAAAAAATTTTGTAACACACACAATTCAGTATATAAATATACATCCTAAGTTTTAATGACCTTTTCTCATCTGGGCTGCAATGCTTTCTCCCCAAGCCAAAGACCGCTTAACAAAAAAGTGCAATACCAGACATGAGAATCTCTCTTTTGAGGGGTTGGCCAGGGCTGTCCAAGCAACTGCCCAAACATACAGCCTATTTCTGCTGCCCTTGGTTGCCCCACAGAGATGGAGAGTAAGTCATTATTGCGGAAGACACCACGCTCTTCAGAAACAGTGCTGAGAGACCCCTGAGCAGTAACTGACATGAATGTCCCTCCCTAAGAACTAGCTCACATGGAGGAGGAAAGCAACCAGTAGTCCTACCCTGCTAGGACACCTATGAACCACACCGATGACCAACACAGGGGTAGTAGGGGCACACACACCTATGAACTACACTGATGACCAGCATGGGCATAGCAGGGGAACACATACCTATGAACCACACTGATGACCAGCACGGGGGTAGCAGGGGCACACACACCTATGAACTACACCGATGACCAGCATGGGCATAGCAGGGGCACACACACCTATGAACCACAACAGTGACCAGCATGGATATAGTACTAGCACACATACCTTGGTGGTAACCAACAGCTCTCTAATTGAACTGAAGACCCATTCAACAAGAGGTAAACCATTCCTGGTATTAGAAACACAGCTAACTCCTCAGCGCTAGTGAAATTGTAGTCATTGGAAGTAGAATCTGCAACCATTAATTTACCAACCCAGCATACTTCCTAACGACAGTTAAACATTCATCTTTACACACACAGATAAGTGTAGTCTTCACCCTTCACCAAAGAAACATCTCTTTGCAACAGAGACAACTACAGAAAGCCACGACCAAATCAAAATGCAGATTTGTGGAGCCCAGTCCCACAGGACACATTTACAAAACACTCCTGCGTCTAAGGTCTAGGAAACATTTCAGAAGAGGGAGCGGAAAGACTGTAAGAGCCAGAGAATCAGGAAGTTTGCTGTGAGTGTCTCCTAGCAGCTGGATGTATGGAAACTGTACTGATACAGTTTGGGCAACGTGACTACCCAAACATGAGCTGAACAAGGACGACAACAGACATGCTAAAGTGAATGGAGTAGGCCTCAACCCTGCACAACGAGCTATAGGCAACTGAGGAGAGCTGGGAGAGCTGGCCTTCCTCAGGAAAGAGCACACAACTGGCTGACCAATGACACATGATACAGTGTCAATCCTGAAAAGACACAAATGACACTATATGGACTGAACAGGTTATATTTAATTACACACACACACACACACACACACACACA
>JAQHUG010000107.1:1262679-1307034 GCA_028555095.1 Dicrostonyx torquatus | reverse complement strand
GGGTCGCTTATGTATACTATCATATCATCAGCAAATAGTGAGAGTTTGACTTCTTCTTTTCCAATTTGTATCCCCTTGTCTCCTTTTGTTGTCTTATTGCTCTAACTAGAACTTCAAGAACTATATTGAATAGATATGGAGAGATTAGGCACCCTTGTCTTGTTCCTGATTTCAGTGGCACCGCTGTGAGTTTATCCATTTAGTTTGCTGTTGGCTGTTGGCTTGCTGTATATTGTCTTTATTATGTTTATGTATGTTCCTTGTATCCCTGCTTTCTCCAAAACTTTTATCATGAAGAGGTGTTGAATTTTGTCGAAGGCTTTTTCAGCATCCAATGGGATGATCATGTGGCGTTTTTTTTTCCTTTCAGTTTCTTTATATGGTAAATTACATTGATAGATTTTCATATGTTGAACCATCCTTGCATCTCTAGGATGAAGCCTATTTGGTCATGGTGGATGATTTTTCTGATGTATTCTTAGATTCGGTTTGCCAGTATTTTATTGACTACTTTTGCATCAATGTTCATGAGTAAGATTGGTCTGTAATTCTCTTTCTTAGTAGTGTTGCAAATTAAAACAACTCTGAAATTCCATCTTACACCTATAAGAATGACCAAAATCAAAATCACTGATGACTGCTTATGCTGGAGAGGATGTGGGATAAAGGGAACACTCCTCCATTGCTGATGGGAATAAAAACTGACACAGCCCTCTGAGGCTTGATCATAATTTTAAATTTTCTTTAGGTCCCCATATGCTTTGAATAAATGCTGATTGGCCAGTAGCCAGGCAGGAAGCATAGGTGGGACAACTAGACAGGAAGTAGAGATGGGTCAAGGAGAACAGGAGAATTCTGGGAGGAAGGAAGCCCATTTCCCCCACCCCAGTCCTGTCCAGACATGGAAGAAGGAAGATGTAACCTGCCCCATTGAAAAAGGTACCGAGCCATGTGGCTAACATAGATAACAATAATGGGCTAATATAAGTTATAAGAGTTAATAAGAAGCCTAAGCTAATGGGCCATTCAGTTTATAACTTGTGTGGACCTCTGTGTGATTTTTTGGGGGGTACCTACCAACTGTGGGAACCGGGAAGGACAGAAGCACCAACAAGCAGGCCCTCATGTTACACAGCCCCTTTGGATATCAGAATGGCAATTTCTCAGAAACTTAGGAAACAATCTACCTCAAGACCCAGCAATACCACTGTCAGGTATATACCCAAAGGATGCTCAATCTTACCACAAGGTCATGTGTTCAACTATGTTCATAGCAGCATTATCTGTAATACTCAACTAAAGAATGGATAAAGAAAATGTGGTACATTTACATAATGGAGTACTATATGGTGGTAAAAAATGACAACTTGAAATTTGCAGGCATATGGATGGATCTAGGAAAACCATATTGAGTGAGGTAACCCAGATCCAGAAAGACAAATATATGTACTCACTCATAAGTGGCTTTTAGCATAAAACAAAGAAAAACCAGCCTATAGTCCACAACCCCAGAGAACCTAGACAACACTAAGAGACATACATGGATCTACCTAGAAAGGAGAAAAAGAGAAGAACCCGTAAGTAAATTGGGAACATGGGGGTCATGGGAGAGGATAGAGGGAGAAGGAAGAATGGAGGGAAGTGGAGAAAATGTATATCTTAATAAAAAGAAATAAAAAGCATATATATGTATATATCCAAATATGCATAAAATAATAATTAATGATAGACAAGACCACAAATTTAAAGGAGAGTGGGGAGGGGTGTATGGAATGGTTTTGAGAGGGGAAAGGGAAGGGGAAATGTTGCAATTAAATCATAATCTTAAGATTAAATTTAAAAACTTGATAGATTCTTGCTATCACCATTTTACCTCTAAGGAAACTAAGGCATGAAACAGTTATTTGAGTTTTCTCAGGTCTCAGAACCGGTCAAGGGCAAGAATGGGTCTCCACTCAGAAAGTCTATACACACAGTTCAGAGTCTGTAGTGAGGTAGAGTTTTGCTTTCCCGTGTGTGTGTGTGTGTGTGTGTGTGTGTGTGTGTGTGTGTGTGTGTGTGGTGTTTACTTCAAACACACCTTAAGAAGCAGAACATAAGAGGATCCCTGCCCTAAAAGTAGCTTAGAGTAAAAAAAAAAATCAAAGTGGCAGGGTGGAAAATTTCATGGAGAGAATACACCATGTTCTTCATTTGGAGAAGAAAGACATTTAAATTTAAAGCTTCCTTTTCTGAGGTTCATTGTTGCTGGAATCATTCTGACAGACTCAGCCTCCATGTGCTACAGCTTTCTGTTGGAAAAACAATCAAGGCATTTCAATACTAAGTTGGAGATGTTTATGACATATCCCAAAGCAACTGGTTCCAAGAAATGAGAAGGAAGAGTCAGCAGTTATCCGAGACTGACTCGTAGTTCTGCTACTGGTGTGATAAATGTGGTATTATTGTATGCTATTCCAACATGCCAAATAGTATGTTAACTATTTGAAGATGTACTGCCTCATTTAAATTTTATAGCTATCCTATATGCCATAATCATTCCAATTATACGAAAGGGAGTATTCAGACTCTAAGGAGAAATGTTAATTGCCCAGGGTCTCAGAGCTAATCAGTGGCAAAGCCATGACTGAAACCCAGTTCTGTCTCACTCTTAAGTCAGATCTTTTATCTACTGATCACTAAGCAACTTGGAACAAATCAGTATTTCTAGGATTTAGTTTAATTCAAGATTAAAACAAGAATTCAAATGAGATAACCTTTATATTCCTTTCATACCTGGTATTTTATGATTCAAACATTGTACATTATCTGTAATATCTACTTAGTAAATAGTTTGAAAGATCTTGGCTAAACATTGTGGCGGGGTTAAGCCACTTACATCAGATAGACGCTCCCCATGTAGAAATTCCTAAGACCTAAGCATCCCGTGACTTCTTATGACCTTCAGGATTCAGATCCAGCATCCTCCCTGATCTCACTCCCTCTGTGCTTCTGCTTTTCTGTGTTGAAGAAAAAGGAAAACACGCCTTTGGGGGAAATAGAAGAGGAAACTTGAAAATACACATGACTTTCAATTTGATTGCAGGAAGTTTGTAAACTTAAATATTTACTGGAAAATATTTTCAACCAGAGAAAGAACCCATCCGCAAGAGAACAGCATCTTGCTAAGCAGTTCGTGTTGCTATCGTGGATATAGATATATAATATCTACCTAGTTCTGCAGTTACATTGCCTCACAAAACAGCACATGAAGGACTTCCAAGTAATGTGGGAAACCAGCCATGACCTGTTTTTCTCCCTTCTCTTCTGATATACCATAAAATGACAACATGAACACATAAGAACCATAAGGACAGAGTGAGTGGAAAAGAAAACACAACAGAATAAGAGTTTAAAATGCATTTTAAAGTAATGACAACCGATATGATATGCTGTCTTGGTAGAAGAAAGGAAGCTATGACCTAAAACCTGAACAAAGGGAACCGTGAGAAGCAAACTGGCTCTCACTGAGGCCTTGCAAGTACTCAGCCATCTCCTATCAAAAAGTGTGTGTCCCGGATGTGGTGTGGGAGGGAAGTGGCTGACATCGGGGTGACGAGTATAAAGTTCTTACCTAGTGTCATTAGACCCATTGATTCTCTTCTTCTGTAGTGCCAGACAATGCCCTTTCATGGATGAGATCAAAGCGGGTGATTCCTGGATAAATGGAAGAAAGAAGCTCTGAGTTTGGAGATGAGAACAAAAGAGCACAGGAGACAGAGTGGGCCGCGCAGGCCTAGGAGGTTGAGAGGGGTGAGCTTCTCTGGGGACTGCTCTATGCCACCAAAACTGGGAAAGAGAAGAACAGTAGGAAGTGTCTTAAGAGAGAGCTATTTAAAGATACAACGGAGCTGCCAAAGCAACGAAGGTACACAGTGCACCAAGGTCCGCAATAGAAGGAATAGCAGAGTAGAGAACACAGATGCTATTGCTTTCCTCTTCAGTTTCTAAGGGTCTGAAGTCTGAGCACAAGAGACAAGGTCAGGAGACTGACGAGATGCAAGGCTTCCTGCCACAGGCTAGTCTCTCAAGGCCTCTTTCCCAGGAGCAAAAGTAAACACAAAATAGATGTCATTGATGTCAACCCTGGATTCTGGATGAAGGAGATCTTCAGACCAGAATGTCTCCTAGAAGCAAGTTAATTCCAGGGAAAATGGCATTGCCGAGATTTCACAATAGGCTGTTGTCATACGTAACACTGAGAGATTCTTTAATGCAACAATCAGAAACAAACACCAAACAAAACCAAATGACATATGGAAAAACCATATTATCCCCAAGGAACCCAGATATTGTAGTTATTAGAGAGAGCGATGTTGAAATAACGATTGACGTATTGTAGAAAAGTTAAAGTGTCATTCAGAGAAATGAAATCAATATAAGTAAGTTGGTTTTTATAGCTGAAAAGTAAGACACATAAAACCAAGTTAGCAATATATCAGAGATTAAACATTGCAGAAGAAAGGACTGGAGAACTAGGAAAATTCATGATTGATGAGTCATGGTGAAAAAAATAAGGGACAATTCCTGTTTGGAAACATAAAGAAGATCAGGGTGATAACCACAGGAAAGGACAGAGTTCTGATGGGAAGAGGAGGGAAAGACCCACCAGACATGTTGGTGCCCAGCAGGAGAAGAGCAATGACACAGATGGGATGGAAACCGTAGCAAAGCAGCAACTGCTGTACCTCAAAAAATCAGAGATAGAAAGACACAGATTTGATATTCCTAACAGATAATATCACGTTTATAGACATCATAATAAAACTTCTAAAAGACAACAACAAGACACAGAGATAACATAGTCAGAAAGATTTATTACCTTCAAAAGAGTAACAGAAAGTTCTCAAATGTCTCCATGGAAAAAGCAAAGTTACTTCTGTGTGGTGGAGCACCTCTGGAAGGCTGCATTGAGAGGGTGGGACAAGACGACCTCAACAAAGTACAGCATTGGCTTATTTAAGTGGTCAGGTACCTAGATAAACATAATCACAGCATGGAGGCAAGGGCAGTATTGATGCCAAATTGGCCAAGAGAATAAAAGTTGGCAAACAGGCTGGCACGTGAATGGACATGAGGTTCATGTGAAGGTGGCAGGGTTCAGCCCACAGGCAGCCTTTCCCCCCAGTGATTCCAACCCAAATAAGCAAAGTAGTTCCAGGGTAGTTTCCAACTCTACTTGAAGAGTGAGAGCCCGAAGCATTGGTGTGACTGCAGATGCAGTCTCTAGCTATCCTGAAAATGTCTAAGCACTCTTGCCCAGGGGCACAATAAGTACTCCTGCTTCCCCAAGTAGCCAGATCTTATCAACGGTTAAGCAACCACAGTGTTTTTGTGGTTAGCGGTGCAGTATTTTCATGTTCGCGTGGGAGTAAAGCTTTGGCTTGCCTTATACACATGTGTTTAAATGTGAGAAACTTAGTATGTTCAATTAAGTGTGTGTTGCTTGGCATTAATCTTGGGGTATTGGTTCAGTCAGCCATCTTAAAATATAACACTTCACTCTCCCACACAAAATTCTGTACTGAGACATGCTCCAGCAGTGAGTTGGCTCTGTCAGGGATGCCAGATACCAGGTCTCTCTTGGGTTGGCTCTGTCACTCGGAGGGCGGGTATGCATGTATCTTGGTCCCTAATGCACACGAGACTGGTCCAGGATTGTTTCTTAGAAGCAAAGGCAGACTCAGTAGATCTGAAAGTACATCCCGGCCCTTCTGCATCCCGACAGTCTCTCTGGTGGTACTGACGGTGCTGCTTTAGGGGTGGTATCCAAGTAACATCTAATGCTCACACACCACATAAATATGAAAGTCCACAAACTAATACTATACACTGGCACCTTTCCAAGTGGGTAATGTATTTGTTTCTCATGGCTGCTGTAACCACCAAGGACTTCCAAGGATAGAAGTGTATTCTATTGTGGTTTCAAAGGCCAGGAGTCCAAACCTGGACATCATGGCTGGAAAGTCACTGTTGACATCCCTCTGGACCAGTGGCTCTCAACCTTTCTAATACTGCCACCCTTTACTACACTTCATGTTGTGGTGGCCCCCAGCCATAAAATTATTCTTATTGCTACTTCGTAATTGTAGTTTTGCTACTATTATGAATTGTAATGTAAATATTTTTGGAGATAAAAGTTTGCCAAAAGGGTCACGACCCACAGGTTGAGAACCACTGCTCTAGAGGCACAAGGAGCTATCCCTGTCCCATGATCATAGTTTTGGCAGATGCCTGTATTTTTTTCCCTTAGTAAGATCTAGCCTTCTGACTCCTCAATTAAAAACATTATTCTAGTCTGTCTTTCAGTATTCGTGATAAACACAATGACCAAAAGCACCTTGGGGGGTTAAAGGGTTTATTTCAGCTCACAGGTTAAAATCCACATTGAGGGAAGTCAGGGCCAGAAGTGAAGGCAAGAACTGAGAGGCAGGAGCTGAAGCAGAGACCATGGAGAAATGCTGCTCACCGGCTCACTCTGCTAGCTTTTCTAGAGTCCAGGCCCACTCGCCGAGGGATGACACTGTCTGAAGTGTACCAGGCCCTCCTACCTCAATGCATAGTCAAGAAAATGCCCACAAGCATGTTCACTGCCCCAGTCAGATGGAAGCAAGTCATCAGCTGAGGCCCCCTCTTTCCAGATGCTTCAAGCTGGCAACCAGGATTAGCCGCCATGGGCTCTTAAGGCTCACTGTAGGCTTCTGAGGATTAAGCTTGCGCAGTTTCACATCATTAAGTTTGTGGTCATTTGTTATAGCAAGAATCAAAACTGATACAACAACAACACTTGCGTTAACAAGCAGTCGCTATACATGACCGCAAGGCAAATCCCCGTTCATTATGTCCATGAACAGGGCACACACAATCCCCACACATAGAGAGATCAGAGATCAGATGGCAGCGTGTAGCTTACATCTGTCCTGAAGCAGGGGTCTCTGGGAGCGGTTCAGGAGCCATGTGTGAGCACCAGGCACCGACTCTGGACAGATGGTGGAGCGGGAGTGAGAGGCTGAGGAGGGGTAAGCTCAGAATGATGTCCAGCATTAAAGAACTTCAGTAGTGACTCTAAGCTGGCTGGAATGCAAGCCAAGGTGAAAGCAGGAGAGACTGTTCATAGTTCTAGTTAACCGGAGAACCTGCAGAACAGGCGCCCGCGGGTATTATAGCAATTCTGGGAGGCCACTGGGGAAAGTTCTTAACTTAAGAAGGGAGCTAAAGAGATGGTTCAGTCAGCAAAGTGAGCATCGAACAAGCGTGAGGACCCTAGCTCAGAGTCACAGCACCCGTGGAGAAACCAGCTCTAGAGGTGTCTCTGTAACCAGTGTGGAGGCAGACACAACACGGCTAGATTGCCAACCAGTGTAGCCATGGGGAGCTCTAGGTGGGGTGAGAGGCCCTGTCTCAAACAATAGGTGAAGAATGGGGAAGGCCCCCCAAGGTTGTTGATTTCTGTCTCTACCCCATGCTTGCATTCCTGTGCTCACAGGCACAGACACATACACTACACTTACATATATAATAAATAAGATAAATTTAAAAAGTTAAAAGATACTGCTGTCCATAAATCCTGAGGTTAGTGTTCTATATGTGACCTAAGAAGATTATTTTATTAACCTGAAGACACCATGCTTTTTCTTCTTGATTCTGAATAAAGAGTTTAGAAAATAAATTTCAGAAAATGTACTAAACTGCTTATTTGATAGAATTTTGTTATAGTGGGATGGTGACAATAAGTGTCTCTCCTGAAGAGGACATATTTTCAATCATGATGTCATTATGGTCCTTGCTCCAGTGTTGGTTTGGGACAGAAACAGCTCAACAGCCTCTTTGAGTCACACTGGCTAACCTAGTGGTAGAGACAGGCTTCAGCAGAGTACAGTGGCCAAATTAACAACGAGGTACACCAAACAATAGCCTCAGACGGGAAGTCTGGGGACCCGGGTGTAGAGTGCTCTGACAAAACCTGTCTTTAAGCTTCACCTTCCTCATCCGTGGCTTGGATGACATTGTGCCTGACCCACTTCCCAGGGTTCGGGTAGAGCCCCAGAATAATGTGTTATGAAACATTAGTGGTTTCCCTCCGCTAATGTTTGCATTGCCGCTCTCAGTATATGTCCGTGCCGCTCTCTGCCTCCTTGAGCCTGACCCCCTCCTTATGCCCAGGTGAAGGTGCTTGCTGGGGGCTGCCCTTCATCAGTTCTCCAGACTGCTCATTCCCAGCCCCTCCCCGCTGTGCTTGCCTTTGCCTCCTGAGACCCAGCGGCATTGTTCACACAATACTATGAAGGAAGAAACTTGGCTACTGCCCTGTCCCCCTCTCTAGTAACTCCATGAGGTATGAGCTTACCATTGTGACTATTTAATCTCACGTCCATACCTGGTTTATTGCCTGTGGTGGATTCTTTAAAGAGACCTGCAGTGGGAATTGATGAAGCTCCATGCACAAGTGAACAGAATCGCTAGGAAAAGCCCACCTGCCCTTTCATTGCTGCGGAGACTTCTCTGTCCTGGATTATAAACACATCTTTGGTGGTAATTATTAGCAAGCATGGTCATATAGATTTGCTATGTGAAGAATGGCTTCCATCTGGGGGCTGGAGAGACCGCTTAGCAGTTGAGAGAGTGATTGCTCTCCCCTAGGACCCAAATCCAGCTCCCAGCACCCACGACAGAAACTCCAGCTCCAGAGGAATCTGACGCCTCTTCAGTCTTTGGGCATCCCACTCACACATGCATATGAGCGTGCACATGCGTGCACACACACATACACAATTATAAAGCATTTCAATTCTCATAAGACAAAACCACCTCTATCACTAGGCAATGTTGGTGGGTGCCTTTAATTCCAGAAGTCGGGAGACAGAGGCAGGTGGATCTCTGTGAGTTCAAGGCCAGTCTATTCTACAAAGAGAGTCAAAGTGAGTTCCAGGACAGCCAAGGCTGTTACACAGAGAAACCCTGTCTCAAACAAATCAATAATAATAATAATAGCCAAAATTAAAAAAAACACCTGTATCAAATTTGACCTGACATAACTTCCCTTTGACTTTCGATTTGGGATCTGTGATTGCTGGCTCTTCATGGTGTCTTAACTGATAAGGATTATGTCTTTATGTTGGGAAGTCTGTCTTCCAGCATGCCTGTTTGGACTTCCCTAAAAGAACTTTAAACATATGTCACAATGTCACACACACAGCAGTGCAGGGGGAGGTCAGAGAGTAGGGATGGTGGGGAAGTTCATGTGGCTGGCCTCAAATTCACTACATAGACTGAGACAGATATGAACTTGTGAGCCTCCTGCCTCTGTGTCCAGGGTGCTGAGAATACAGGTGTTTGCTACCACGTCATTTGTGCAGAGCTGGGGATTAAACCCCGGCTTTTGTGCTCTGCCTGCTGAGTTGTAGCCCCAGTCCTACACTAAGACTTTAAACCAGGCTACTCCACATTTGAAATTATATTCAGTTGTTCTTATTGTACAGAACTTTCCCTTAAGCGACGGTAAATCTGGACTCTGCTAGTACTGACTCCTAGCCCAGTTTGTTTCTGTTGGGGAGGGCGAGGGTGCCTCTGAAAAATTGCTCTGTCTTTCTTCCTCTTGACGGCACAGCAGGCAGAGCAGGGCGCACTGGTTGCTGAGCGGCTTAGAGTACACACAAATCTTGATCCATATGCCGTACACGTGACCCAGGAAAACAGTGTTCATTGGTCCAAACTATACATTTATGAACATGATGACTTAGGTCTAGAGGTATTTTCATTATAAATTCATGCAAATTTAATCTACCCCATAGAAATCAACATTAGAAGCCTGAAATGAACTAATACATTCCGATATGCTTGCTGGCAAGAACTCTTTATGTCATGCAAAATAGCTCTCGGAAGGTTGTTTTTTTATCTCGTACCAGGGTTTCTTTCCTCGTTAGCTGGAGTTATAGTATTTAAATCCTCCATTAGGCTTCTGCTGATTATGAGGTGGCTGTGTCCACTTTTGTATTTTAAGTTCTGCGTTGCTATGTAGATACATCTGTGTGGCTAAAGAAAATACTGTTTAGGAGTTTCCTGTGCAGTTAAGTATAGATATTTTAGGCAGACGTTAGGCGAATTTGATTAAATTGGGAAAGCATTTTAAACATGAGGCAATGCTGCAGCATTTGGTGATGAAGAGGAGGATGGCCTGTCAAACTGTGGAATTCAGCTTGTCACCCACCAAGAGAACTTGTCATCAATACCCACGTTCAGAGGTCGATAGTGAAGCGGCTCGCAATGGTCTTCTGGAATTCTGCGTAGATCCTTTATTAATAGAATATTTAGGTTTTCTCAAGCTTTGGAAAGTATAAAGAAAGGAGACTGTACGACTGGACTCATTTCTATCTAGGTCTATAGTATCTTCCGTGGGTAATAATTAAGTCACGCTGGATATTAGGTTTGAGATGTTAAAATTTTAGTAGGTCTCTTCCCAAGGCTGTGACTCCCATGTGAAGGCTGAACTTGTCTCTGAGATGGTAAAGTTCTTCTGAAATCAGAAACAATTCAAGTGTAGCTTGCCTGGGATCGGGTCTTTTGTGTCAAAAGCTGATGTGTACAAGTGTCTCTCCAAGTGTGACCTGCCATTCACTGGTTTTTAAAAATGTTTCCTGAAAAGAAAATTACATGATTCATACATTTGAGCTGCATCACATTCTCCTCTTAGCTAACTTGTCTCAGGTTTACCTTGCTCTACTTTCTGGTTTATAAGCCTTTGTGTCAAAAATGTTAGGTGCATACAATCTCATACCGAGCTCCTGATGAATTGTCCATCTTTATTGCAATAATGTCATTTTCATCCCTTATAATATTTCAACCTGTGAAATCCCTTCATTTTATAGTCAGTAGAAACCTCAGTTTCCCTTTATTATTGTTATATTTATTTCTTTGCCACTTTAATATGTTTGTATTCATGGATGTGTATATGTGAATAAATATTTTGTAGACAGCGTGCAATTGACACTTGCTTTCCTTAATTCAACAGAAGTAATCTCTGTAAATTAAGAGATGTGTTTGTATCATGTATATTTAATATGGTTGCTGATACTGCTGGATTGGAAACTATCGTCTTGCTATTTGTTTTCCACATGTTTAGGAGTGTGGGGTTCTTTTATCCCCCACTTTTTCCTTTCTTTAGATTTGTTGGGAATATATATATATATGCATTCTCCCCCCTTTTTTGGAAATCAGATATGATGCTGCTCTGTTGGGTTATCATAGTGGATGTCACATGTATACTATAGCGTCGTTGACTTTTTCTGGAGCTCATTTTCAACTGCTATTGTGGTGCATGGACTTCTAGTCAGGAGTCCTACAACATGCTCCCATTTCTCCCCTCAAGACTGCCATGCAATAGCTGTTGTTAAACGTTTTCTTTTTCTGCATGTAGCTTGGCTCGTTTCAGCTGTTGTAAGAATGTTCCTGAGATGAAGTAATCTGTAGTGTGTGTGAGCTCATCGGCTATGGACGGGAGGCTGGGAAATCCAGCATCAGGTGCTGCTGCCTACCTGTGGCTTCTTCAGTGTCGTGGAGGTGACATGGCAGACCTTATCCTGAGCCCAAACGGCCATTTCTGCATACTCTTACAAAGTCAATCATATTTCAACATGAACTGTGGAGGGGAAACACTGATATATGTGGTGGTACATGCCTTTGATCTCAACAGTCGGGAAACAGAGACAGGTGGATCCCAGTGAGTTCAAAGCCAGTGTAGTCTACGTAGCAGGTCCCTGGCTAGTCATGACTACACAGTGACCCTGTCTTGATAATAACAATGATGACATTAATAGTCACCACAGGATGGGTGGCTCCTTTTGCCTTGAAATTGAAGAAATATGACTGCTTTTATCTACAGCTACCCTTCCTGATGCTCATTTTTCCTTTGTTTAGACAGAAATTTGTGTCAGATGTCACTTTTGTTCCATTTAAGGGATTTCTGTAGTGCTTCTATATGCCAGCCTACATTTCTCTTCCATATTTTTTCCAAAGTGTTTTTTGTGAGTGAGGACTTCCAGGGCCCTCTTCTCCCATCACATCAGAGGTCTGTTCCCCCACGCCCAGCTATACTTTGAATTTTCCAGATGGGAAAACAGCCGGTGTCTCCTCCGTTCCTTTCTATATGTTTTCTTTGACTGCGTTCCAGGCTTTCTTGTTATCCATTAGCTTTTAGCAGTATGATTATGATGTCTTCTCGAGTTGTTTGTTTGCTTGGGACTCATTGAGCTTTGCTGAGCTGTGTTTCTAGTTTTAATGAGATTTAGAGGCTTTCTCTCCATTTTTCAGCCCCCTCTACTGTAGCAAAAAATCTTTCTGATAACTCTGTCCTGAAATTTTCCTTTCCAACTGTTAGTAACTGTTGGGACTGTTCCTGCCCCTGTGTGAGCTGTATTCACCACATGGCATTCCTTCTGGGTGGCCATCTTCCCTCCCCAACTGTTCTGTAAGACACAGCTGCCTGGCATCTCTGGGCCCCCAGCGATGCTCTTTCAACCCAGACTCTGCCTCGATTCTCTCTTCTCTGTATGGTAGCCAGGACCAATCACAGGGCTCAGTTCCTCTGTGGCTCATTCTCCTGCACTGACCAACTGACTTGTTTCTTTGCAACCCCTACCCCCTTTGCTTGTTTCTTAGTTTGGGTTTGGCTTGGTTTGGTTTAATTGTTTCAGGCAAGAAAGTAGATGTTGAGGAATATATTTCTAGTCCGCCTAAGTCTCTTTATATGCTAGACACATGGTCACACACTGGGCACAGACTATCAATTAGGTTATAAAACATGCTTTCAACCTATAGATTTTGTAGGAAAGCCACCAAAGATGAATAATGTGTAGCTTTTCCCGTTATCCCATAAGCATCCGAGTCCTCCCTGGTTCAATACAGACTTCCCTGCCTGTGACATATCAGTACATTTTAGCTCTGAAACCTGGGTGAGACGGATTTTCCCAAGCTGAGTAATGCTCTACCTGTGTACTCCTGGATTTCCTGGGATGCTCTGCCTGTGTACACCAGGATTTCCTAGGTCCCATTTTCTACCTGGAGCTGATATCTGTAGTTGAGAAGAGTGAGCGTTCTGAGCCCTTTGCTGTGCTAAGACACAAAAGAAATACCTTCCACCAGAGCGGATGGCTGCAAGAAATGTAAAAAACCTGGCTCTGCCAGCCCCTACAAAGTCAGATAAAAGGAAAACAAAAGAAAAAATAAACACAAGTTAAAAAGCAATCTGTTTATGAAGGAAGCTATGTTATTGGGCCACTTTTAGGTTTAGCAATATGTAACTTGGGATGACATTATTTGGCTTTTTAAGCTTTCTTTTAATCTAAGTAATAGATTGCATCCAAGCAACTACAAGTTTTTCTCTGCCTTCTCTTCTCAGTCTCTACCCCGATACTTCCTGAGAAAGCATGGGCTTGGATCCCTCAAGCATAGTGATCTTTTTTCCTGGCCTGTGGAGCCAGTCATTATTTATTATATTTTGTTCTCTCCGCTTCTCACGCTCCTGGTGGGAACAAGGCCATGGCTGCTGGCTAGAAAATTAGCCTAGGGAGCTTCTTCTGTGGGTCTCTTCCCTCATTATACTAGAGGAAAAAAATTAACTGTGGTGTTCTCTAACCCTGCGCATGTACGTGTGTGTGCATGTGTGTGTGCGTGTGTGTGTGTGCGTGTGTGTATATGTGTGTGCGCATGTGTGCATGTGTCTACACACAGGTTGGAAGCACACTGTAAGGGCTAATAGTGCGTGATTTTACTGTGGCTTTCTCACACATTCTGCTCTTTTTCCCTGCAGAGTGACTGGGGAAGGACAGTGTGCTCGCATAGCAGGGCTCCGCGTTATGAGCTGTGCTCGTGGGTGGATGTGTCATCTCACTGTTTCTGCCTGGTTGTTTTCTGGCAGGATGTGCTATTGTTTCATACATCGTCTGGGGGCTGCCCCAGGTACCTGGGATGCTCAGGAGCTGTGACACTTACTTGCCATATGATAGCAAAGGCTTCTGTTTATTTCTGTGGCCGCGTTTCCTGCAAGTCTCTGTGGGATCCCCAGGTATCCTAGCTGATGGGAAGCTGGAAACCACACAACCTCACCAAAGCTTTTAAGAATTTTTGCTTATGGGTCTTTTTAAGTGAGCAGAGGTGACGGGGAACTACAATCTGCAGGCACTCTTTTGTTTCTTTAAGTGCCCTTATTACTTCAGGACTGTCATGGGCCCCAGTCCCATCATTCCTGGAGGTTTTAGCTGGTGGCATTTTTAGTCCCATGCAGTTTAGTTCAAGAGAGGTGACTAATAGTTTTTTTCCGTAGGACAGAGGCAGGGACTGGATCTCCCACCATCCTTGCTGACACTGCTCAGTCGGACTCCGGGTTCCCACTTCCAGATAGTACCTCCTGATGGAGCATTTGATTAAGATGAAATAGCCTTTAATTTGGGGAAATAGTTTTTGATCCATGCCCAAAGCAGAGCCTTTTTCTTTTGTCCTGGTCAGGTTCATTTCAGAGTTGAAGAGTTTAAATATAGTAGAAATAAAACATTGGGGCCAAAAATTCAGTGTCTGAAAATACTAATCCTCCCTATTAGTTTTATCCAAAAATAAAATACTCATCCAAAATTGGGGAAGGAAAAAATGATGATGGGATAAACACAGAAAATACTATTTGGTTTTTGGTGGTCATACTGGAGAACACCATCCCTCCGATCTGCCATTGGATTAACAAAAACGTAAGAGACATATACTCACTTTCTTAGTTTGTGGGTTTTCGTTTTCTTTCTTACTTTTTTTTGTGTGTGTGAGGTAGGGCACTATTAGGTAACCATGGTTGCCTTTGAATTCATAGCAATCCTCCTGCCTCAGAGCCCCTGAGTACCAGGATTGGTATGTGCCACCACACCTGACCATACTCTGGCTTTTGGAAGAGTTGTTGCGGCAGTGACCAAAGCCCCCGAAGGTAGGGTTAATTCAACTTCAGTAGAAAAAAATGCACCACATTTCCTACTGAGCCTTAGTATCTGTTTAACTGGCTATCTGGATATTTAGCTTTATTATGTTTTCAAGTTGTTTAAATAAGACTCTGTAATTAGGTCCAAGTGAGTAAGACAGTTAGTTACTAGGAGAGACACTAGGAGTTCTGTGTATCTGTATCTTATTAATGAGCCTTCAGATGAACATCACCGATTCATTTCAGGGGGGATGTCACCATCAACAGCAAAAGCTTATTTTCAGCTCCCAAGCAAAGGATGTGTGACCCTTAACTTAACCGAAAGCAATGTCTTCCGCTGGAGACATGTGTGAACACTGGCCCCGTGACTGCGTGTGGGAAGTTAACCTTAGTCTGGGCTCTTCCAGGGCATGTGGTGGCACATCTCGAGGAGTGGGGGGACACAGGACTGAGCAAGAGACATTTGCGAAGCGCAGCTCCCACATCCCAGCTTCTCTGGGGGAGGCCATGTCACCCCATGGCGTGTGCTGCTGCTCCGAACCATTTGCAAGAGATAATCTAAATGTCAAGTTCTGGGTGTCATGGGGCCCTGCACATGTCGAGACAAACCAGAGTGCCAGGAAACTTGAAGCTGGTTTTGAAGGTTCTGCAGAAAGAAGCCCTGCACCCAGGAAACTGCACGATCTGGTTCATAAGGAGCTCAGCCTCAACCGTGGGAGTACATGTTTATGTATTTCACAAAACAAGTATTTATTCAGTGGGCATTTTCCTGAGGGTCTCCTTGGAGATACATGATGTGCCAGACTTCCTGGATGGAGCTGTGAACTAAGTCAGTCCTGGGAGTTGGTTCCTTCCCTCAGTGCTGGGAACAAACACCTGGCGAAAGCATCCTAAGGAAGGAACGATTCCTTCATCTCAGAGCTCTAGACCACAGTCCATCATGGCAGCTGCTAACTTTACATGTGCACTCAGGAAGCCGAGAGGTCCCTGGCCCAGCGGGATGGGCTGTCCATATTTAGGGTCTTCACACTCCAATGACTATAATCCAGAAACTTTCTCACAGACAAACCCAGAGGTTAAATGAACAGGGTGGCTAAAATTTCAGCAAATTTACAACCATTGCCATGAGGCATCACACCGTGCTCTCACAGAACCGTTTCGCCAGGGGACAGAGACCTCTGAGGTGTCGTCAAAAAGAATGGGTCCTTTCTAGTTCCGGTGCCCTTTCCATCCTGATCATCATAACCTCCCTCTCCATTGCTGCTCTTATCCTGGGAAGCTATATTAGTCTGGACAATTCTGTCAGACCCGTAATTGACACACAGCTTATCACTAAGATCTGAACTGGAGGCTCATCAGGTGGGGTCCTCCTCCTCTCTTCACTTTGCTCCCTAAACCACAAAGTCCAGGCTAAAGTTTACCCAGGTGAACCAGGAACCAAGACCACAATGTAGGAAGACCTCAGGAAGTCATTTTATGGTTGTTTGTTTTCTTGCTCGCTTTGGGAACAAGGTTTGACATGGACCAGTCTATAAGTCACCGTGCAGGCTGTCCTGGCCTCTCATTTACTGCAGTTCTCCTGCCTCAGTGTCCTGGGTGCTAGGGTTGCAAGTATGCTCCATCACACCTGGCTCAAGAGGTCATTAGGAGGAGGAGAAGGGGGGAGCCAGCCTGAGATTCCAAACTTTGTTTTTCTCCTTATTGGCTGAGGGATTCTGAATACTTAACCCCCTTGTGCTTCTGCTTCCTAGGCTGCAGAGGATGGTGCTTGCCTCCGTGGGCTTTGCTAAGAGGGGAATGAAATCCTTAGGTAAAGCCTGCAGAATTGCTTATGGTTTGGGACACTCCAATCCCTCAGATGTCAGAGACACGCTAAGAATTCCACACCTCTCTAGAATGTCAGGCGCGGGCACATCCCCATCTGCAGTGGTTCCTTCACTATGAGATGGAACACTGAGGAAACGGCCCGGAGAACAATCGATAGTCAGTATGTCTGCAGTGGAATTAGGAGAAGTGAGTTTAAAAGCCGAGCATAGCCTGGGGTGGCTGACTCCCACAGGGTAAGTGTCCTCCTTTGTCAGGAAGCCCAGCTTCATCCTACCCCCAGGAGTGGTCACCCTCCACTTACTGGAGCACACCAGCCCTTGGAGGTTCAATACCAAGAGATGACAGTACCATCTCTTGGTCCTCTCTCTCTCAGGACAAGGCTTATAAGCAGGGTTTCCAAAGCAGGCTCCATGCTCTCTAACTCTCATCCCATGCTGCCTATGAAAATAGCAGCTTCTCCTGGGGGTGGGGTTTGGGGTGGAGTGGGGGAGGGTGGGGGGCCGGTTCAGGGTCTGCCGACTCATACACCAACCATCTCCCTTCCAGATCCTGTCTTGGCTTTCCTGGCCTCTGTGAGTCGCTGGCACAGGGGTCGCTAACGCGGCAGAATAACCAAGCCTATTTTGCAACCTAGATGTCAGAGACTGTAGCTGCCCACAGGGAAGGAGGCTGGGTACACAGAGCTCTCTGCCCTCCTCCATCTTGGGCCTCTCTCTGTTTGAATCACTGTGGCAGCGCTCGCTCTGAGCAAAGAAAGGAGCCGCTCGCTGCAGTGGCTATTGGCGGGCTCCCGCACCTTTCTGATGACCACTGGGATAATTCAAAGAGAAAGAGCAAACACACACCCCAAGGTATGAAGAGGGAAGGCATTTCATGCTGCACCAGGTCTGTGCGTGCTTGGCTCTGCAACAAACTTCGCTCCTCGCCCCTTCTGCAGCCTTGCTTGCATGACCCAAAAGGACCAGCTCTGCTTAAGGGGGATTGCCCAGGAGCTCGCACAAGACTCTGTTCTTTTATCATGTCACAGGATGGCACACCGCGGTTTGTCCCCACTGTATTTTGCAAGATGCTGATATTCCAATGATGTTATTAAAAAGTGGCACCTTTCGCCACACTGTGAGAAAAAAAAAAAAAACCTTTTGATGGGGGCAAGGAGACAGAGATATGTTTTCCCCAAGGAGCTCACTTCAGCCACAGCGTTTGATGTATAGTGACGCCTACCCCCACATGGTGATGTGTGCCACACGCACATCCCACGAAACACATTTCCTAGCTGAGACAGAGAAGAGAAGGCAAGGGACTTACTCAAGGTCACACAGAGGGACAAAAAGTCAAGTCATTAACACAAGGGCAGGACGCAGTCAGCCTGTGCTTTTTGGCGCTTTGTCCTCCCTGACCTCACCTCACCACCACCACCTCACCTCCTTTTCGGCTGGGTAAATGTGCAACGCATGCTAGAAATGCTGCTCCGGTGCAGTGTATCACTTACGAAGCACAGCTTTTAGCTCACAGGAACGCTGCTAAATCTTACTCCCTATGGGTATTGTCAATCCAGACTCTGTGCTTTTCATCTTTGCTTTGGGGAGCTAGTCCAGGCTCAGCTCACCGCCACCTCCAGATCCCTATGCTCAGGAAAGGCTGGCATGAAGAGGCCCAAGGGTTTCCCTCTACTTCCAGCTCCACTCTTCTTACCAGCTGACCAGGGCATCAAGTCATTGTTCACACACACACACACACACACACACACACACGCACGCACGCACGCACGCACGCACGCACGCACGCACGCACGCGTGCATGCCACCCCCACTTCGTCAGTAGACTGCAAATTACAAGAAGAAAAAGCTAGTGGGTCCAGGCAGTGTTGTGTTCAAATCCTGACTCCGGTTGTGTTATGTTGGGCAAGCTGTTTAACTTCCCTGAGCCTTTATAAAATGAGAAGGCAGAAACCCATTTACCTGAGTTATGGGGAAGCTGAACTGAAACCCAGTTGAAGATGCTAGGAGAGCAGTTGCCTCGAGGGAGGAGATTCTTGGGTGTTAACCCCTTCTTTGGCATTCCTGGCCCCTTGCTCAGACCCGGAGAGGGAGTTTAATGACCGATATCCAATTCTGAAACTATGTCTACTCAACTTCAGGAACTCAACAAACATTGGGGCTATAATGACCAACTAGATTAAGAAAGTGAAAGCTAATTTGTTTGGTTTCAGGAGGTAATTATAATATTAGGTGCCGCTCATAGACCTAGCCTGCTAATAATGGGAACGAATTTGCTTGTGTTCATGTTGGAACAATTAAGTGATAATTTGTGCATTTAACTCATGGGTTGGCGTAGGTTGGATTAAAATGACTCAAACCTAACAGCAATTCACTTCTCTCAAGACAATTTTGAATTATTGTTTGGCCCAACTCAAAACTAGAGCCACCAGTGTCACAGTGGGAATTCACTTAGAGAAGTAAATACTTGGGGAAATTCCTAGTGCTGGAGCAATGAGCGTCGTTTAAAGGCCAAGTCTTAAAGAACTGTCGAATCAAGCTGTCTGACTGTTCTGGTCTCCAGCCACCTGTCACATGTAGAGAAAGAAAAGATTACGGATGGGCAAACCAGAGACCCATCCACACGCTGGCTGGAGTTGCACTGGGTTACAAAGTCCTCATTTTTATATGGCTTTCCTGGCAATTTTAGAAAATTGTTCTTCCTGGGTATGTTTTCTATAGTATTTGATTATACATTTGTCATTTTTTTCCCTAAAGTTAAAAACTTTCATTTCCTAAAGTTATCAAACAATTCCTGATCTCTAAATTGGTTTCATGTATCCTGAATTAAAACACACATACATACCACACACACCCTACGCCCACATCCACACACACCACGCACACACCACACCTACACACACACACCTACACACACCTACACACACACACACACACACACCTACACACACACACACACACACACACACACACACACACACACCATCCTAGGTAAACTGAAGCGAAAGGACCAGAACACAGAATAGCAAAGGGCAAACATTCTAAAGCTTCAAGAACTGGTGTTCAAATATTTTCTTTCTCCTGTTCCCTGAAAAATTAATAAACAGACAATCCCCAAACTTCAAACCATAACACCCTGTCTGGGAAGTGCACCCTCCTTCTGGGTTGCTTAAAGGGGGTGGACTGGAAAATGCTGCACCAACATATCTTTTCAAGTCCGTTTTTCTGCTGAAAATTGATCAACAGCCCTCCAGTCATGCATGGCCTGGTAAATGAATGAGAATTAAGAAGTTAAATCTGCCTTTAAAAAGTATGTGTGTGTCTGTGTGTGTGTGTGGGGGGGTGCACTTAAACATAGATACCTAAGGAGACAAGAAGAGAGTGTGGGATCCCCTGCAGCAGGAGTTGTAGGTAGGTGGTTGTGAGCCACTCATTGTGGGTGCTGGGAATTGAATTTGGGTCGTCTATAGGAGCACTTTGCATTCATAACCACTGAGTCATCCCTTCAAGAACATTTTTTATTAGAATAGTGAGATGGGGCCATGGTTAAAAAGGTATAACTTAGCAGAAAACTGTAAGATGGAAAGCCTCCTCTGTCTCTACAAGCTGGAGCTATCTGGCAAAGATAGGTGCTTTCTTCTTGTCCAGACACCATGAAAATGAGTATGCAGATCCTTCAAAAACAAAACAAAATCAAACTACAGTCAGATCTACCATGTAAGCAGCTATAACACTCCAGGGTATATGCCAGGGAGTTTAAGTCGACATACCACAGAGACACGGGCACTGAATTTTTCTAGATCAACAAGGAGGGGACAGAGAAAACATTGCATATCCACAGTGGAGAATTTGCAAGAAAATGGGTGTGGCTAGAGATGATCACATTCAGCAAACTAAGCCAGTGAGAGGAATGCAAATATATATTTTTTCTTTCTAATCTATTTTTTTGATTTTATATAGACAGAAAATCATATATGATATATATTTGATATACATTTTATTTATATATTTTTATCTATTAAGCTAGAAACAAAGTTGTTTGGGGGATGGGGACTATCAGGAGGTCGGCGCAATCAGAGGCAGGATAGAAAGGTGTGAGAGGGCGGTGCAAACATGCTGAAGGTATAGCATGTACTTGCATGGATGCAGTACTGTGTATAGTGGGCGTATACAAGGAAAAATGAAAATATGAAAGCTGAATAGAAAACACAAATGTATATATTCAAAAGGTGGCTTCAGAGGGTTGGTTCAGTCTCCTTTTATTCGGGGATGTAATCAGATGTGAGTGCCTGGACCAAACTCTGCCTGCACCCCTTATATATGTGTGAGTGCTCCTGTATCTTAAACCCTGTGAGAGATGGTTACAAGAGCAAACGCTGAAGTCACAAGCTGTGTGCCTCTGGTCCCTTACCTAACCGCTATACCTACCCAGTGGCCACTGCTACCTCATAGGCTTGTGGGAGGTTGTGTTCGCATATCAAAGTGTGCAAGCAGTGCCTGGATGAGGGAGCCAACCTCTCCATGAAAGGTGGAGGGGCGGGGTCATCACAGCTAGGCCTGCCTGCTCTGAAGTATCATGATTGCCTTTGAGAGTATGTGGTCTCCACTGGGCAGCTCCTCAGTCCCGCACAGACATATGGTTTAATATGGCAGAGGAAATGAGGGCATACATTTTCCCCAAGCTGTTCCTCCCCCACCCCAGTGTTTCACAGGTGTAAGCCCCTTTCCCCAAAGCTTTCGCGCTGACTCGGTCCCTCCTGAGCTGGGGTTGGGGGTGCGGTGGGGTGGAGGCCGGGATATGAGCTGCTTCGGACTGAGGAGTTTAAATCCGGGTGGCACGGTATTTTCACAGTCTTCCAACACAAAAAGAAAGACTTGGCTTCGGAAGAGATCATGACTGGCCAGCTGATCTGTTAAACAACATGCCAAATGCTGAGGAAATAACGAGGAGGAGAAAATTACATTCGCACTTCTTTATTGGTGCCATTAACAGTGTTTTGTCATCCAAATGATGAAGCCAGGGCCATCTCCCCAAAAGCACCACGCCACAAGACCACCTGGAGCCTTGTGTAACCTTTCACCCCTGTGTCCCAGCATATCTCTCTCTCTCCTCCTCCTCCTCCTCCTCCTCCTCCTCCTCCTCCTCCTCCTCCTCCTCCTCGGTGGGGGTGGGGGGAGGCAAAGGGGCACTGAGACGGGCTCTGACGTGAAAGCCAAAGGAAAAAGCCACTTTCCCTAAGAGCCCCTCATTTGCATAGCAGCGCCTCAGCTCTCTGGCGAGCTGCCCCTCCCACTCTGCTGTGGAAGTCGAGGTCAGAAGACCCTTCCCGGGGCTGAGAGGCAGCTCCACCCACTTAGTCACCAGCCCTCTATTATGTGAGATGCTTTGCTGCTGAAACCGGAAGGGCAGCCTTCACCTCCCTCCTGCTCTTCCTAACACAAGGCCTCTTCCCTGGTGTTGGGGAGCAGCCAGCACTTTGCCCTCTCACCCCTTGTCCTCTGAATCACAGTACCACCAATCTTTCTCTCTCCTTCCCTCTCTCCAGGCGAAGCTAGAATTTCCTTTTGTTTCAACAGCGCATCTTTACTTCCAAGAGCTGGACAAAGGCTCCGGTAAACTAGAAACTGAACTGTCGTTCCCATTAGAAGCCTATTGACCTAGCGCATCCATATGAAAGCCCATCTGAGTCCACTGCTGCTTCTTCACAGTTCCTGGTCCCTCTCTTCTAAATTATTTGTCATTTTTTGGTATATTTATGTTACATGCTCAAAAATGTTTGTGGCCATTTCCTATCAGCCCTTTCTCTTTGGGGCCAGGGAGGGGAGAGCATGCGCGGGAGCGGGGAGGGGGAGAAATGCGCGATTATATTTTAAACTAACCCCAATGACATCTATTTTATTTACAGGACTTGACTTTGACAAGAAAATATGTTCCGAGAGGAAAAAAGCAAAACAAAACAATGTTAGGCTCTGGATTGCCCCTTTTGCCCAGGTCCAAAGCAGAAGGAACAGGACAGAAGTTGAAGCCGCAGTGAGAGCAGCAGTGACCCCTGTTGGTAGGATCGGGGGTCGTTTGTTATTGCACTGTAACTTAGCAGAGACTGCCTGATCCCATCATGCTGTTCGAGCTCTCCAGAGACTGTTCTCCTTGTCAAGTCAGGGCATTTGTTTCATTTCTTGCTCTTTACTCAGCTTCTAGCAAATGACTTGAGCATTGAGCCACTCAACAAATATTTATTGAATCAATACATCTTGAAAGGGGCAGGAGCCAGTATTTGAAGGCTACCTGTTCACTGTTGATTAACTCTCTGTAAAGTCACTCTCCTCTTACCCTCTACCCCACAACAGACTTCCTGCATGCACTTCTTTTTCTCCCAGGGGACCCATAATTTTGTCGTTCCTTTTAATATGTATTCGGTAACTGTGTAAGGTTTAGTTCCTAGGAGAACAAAAACAAAAAAAACAAAAAACAAAAACTTATAACTATTTAGTTTCCGGGAGAGGGGACAACACAAAGAATTCTCTAAAATAAAGAATTCTTTCTGATAATGGATTGCCTGTTCAGATATCTACTCTGGAACTGAGAAGATCCTATTGCCTCTGTGAACATGTCTTTTCCCACAGGCTGAAATCAGACATACACATTGAAGAAAGGTATGACCCAATACATCTTGAAAACATAATGTACTGGTTTCCTCTGATGCAGAAGTTGGTGGGTTTATTTCCCCCTGTACATTTATTCCTAACCCCAAACTGTAGATACACCTTCCCCAGCCTGGTGAAAGATTCTGAATCACAGAGGTGTAAGGCGAGTGTAGACCGATCAACCCGTTCCTTCCCTCCTTAGAGGCTCCTGGTTGGACCTTGTCTTTGTGGAGGGGAACAGAGACAATACCCTAATATATCGGTGTCCCCAGCTCCTAGTCTAGTCTTCAGAGACTGACCGTTTTGTAGGAATCGAGACTGTGGTGTCGTAAGGGCCTTCTACAGTGGCTTCCTTGCAGACTTCAGAGAACTCTAAATGGAATGGAGGCTGGCTGCAGCCCCAGCACACAGCCACAGCAGAGCTGCCTCCAACTTCCTCTTCCCAAATGCTTGCATCCTTCTGGGTAAGCAGCTGCTGAAGTAGGCCAAGGGACAGAGAGGAGCACATTCTAGGGCTGGCTCTTTAGTGTTCCAAGATTCTGCATGCGGACCTTTACCACCCTGAACCAGCTTTCGTTTGATCGATGAACTGGTAGCCCCAAATGCTCCCGAGACCTTTCCTAACTGATACCCCGTTTCTTTGAAATAACCCATATCTGGAAAGACTTTGCTCCTCCCTCACAACTTCCTGCCCAGTTTTTAGAGTTATATGTGCGCTATATGCACACTAGACCAATTAGCTGTGTAATTGTTCCTGAATAAAAGATAATACCTAATTAGAGAATGTCTGGGTTCACACCAGGGCAATTAGCCCCCAAATGGAGTATCTGCTCTAGGGTGAACACAGCATAATTGTTTTGAGCTCACCCCTCCCTCTCTTGGAAACTCTCTCTGCCTACATCAGGAGGACCCTGCTGGAGGATGAGCCCTCCTCTTTCTCCTCAGCCTCAGTGGTTTGGCCATGTGGTTTACCATCCTCTTCACCAGTGGCTCCTGTGCCACAGCATCACTGTGTCCTGCTGCCAGCCACCCCCAAGACCTCGCTGTGCAGCTTTTATACATTTGGTGGTAATCTCTGCTCACAAAGAACCGCGAATAACGTCATCACCCCAGGGCTGGGGGTCAGCTCTGTTGGTGTAGCACTTATCATGAGTGCTTGAAGGCTTGTGTTTGATCTCCAGAACCCACATTAAAAAAACAAAAAACAAAAAAACCAAAACACTGTGGTGTGGTGGTACCTACTTGTAATCCTAGTGCAGGGAGGTGGGCACAGGAAGATCCCTGGGAATCCCTGGCCAGCTAGTCTGTTCTAATCTGTGAATTTGGGGCCTGTAGGAGATGTTAGCTATCTCAAAAAACAAGGTGCACACAGCACCTGAGAAATGACACCCGAGGCAACCTCAGGCCTGCGCACACTGGAAAAGACAATGAAGTGGAAAATCACGAACCACCCAGAAATGTTTTCAAGAAGTCAGGCAACTGCTTTCTCCATCATCAGGTAGGAGCTTCTGCTTTCCATTCTCTCTGGAACCTAGGGATGAAAAAGGAAGAGGAGGTTGCTAACACCAAAATGTGCATACTTAGATGACTCCCGGCACCCCCAGTATCCCCAAACAAGCTGCACTTCACGGAGCATGAATGGAGCAGGCGGTGAGAATTGTCTACCTCCATGTTTGTTAAGTGACTCGTGCATATTTAAACTTGAGCATATCTTTACAGTTTGAGGTAATTGGTCTAGTTTAAATAACTGGCAATGCACAGACGCTACAATGTTCTGTCTTCCTTCTGCCACCGCTCAATGTTTCTTGGCGTGCGCTCAGACCCAAGACACCCAGCCACAGGGCACTATACAATAATATATCACCTTTGGCCTGCTCACAGCCTGAGCCAGAGATTTAATACTTGGGCTAGCAGCAGGGAATGGGGTTGTGCTTCTATATGAGGCCCGATTCAGAGGGGAGGGAGGGGAAAGAACGGTGCCAGCAGTCCATCAGAGCGGCCCAGGATTCTGTCTCAGCCGCAAGCTCATTATATGCAAACCCCCACTCAGCCTATGTATCCAGGTCCTGTCAGCCACAGTCGTATCAGCTGTGAAATGGTAGCACACCTATCTCATATTGTGTGGGAAAACGCAAAGCAGCAAACTGAATGTGAAGTATCTTACGTTGTTTCCAGTACACAGAAATACACAGTAAATGTCGACCGTGGCTAGTAGCAGGATTATGACCAGCCAGGAGGATAAATCTCCTTCATCATGCTACCAGCTAAACGTGTAAATTTGGAGAAGGTCCTCGCTGCTCAAGACACTGCTGCCAGCACAAGGAAAGAAAAACAGTCATGATAAACAGATAAATTTACAATGACATCCATCTTGAGGACACAGGTGCACAGTCCGCAGACCTGGAAGCTGTGCCCCAATTCAAAGCCTCGGACATCAAGGGTCTGGGAAGCCTCCGCTTTATTTATCTTTGCCTGTTTGTTTGTTTGTTTGTAGCTCCCTCAGTCGCACCCTGGGGGTTCTCTTGGCAAATCAGCCCAATACATCTATCCCCTTTCCTCCAGTGGCTCTTGGCAATGATCTCAGCTCATTCAACAATTACAGAAAGGTTATTCATCCTATTAGCCACTTTTCAGGCCTGGGAGAAACCTACTGGGTAAAATATGTGGCTGCAGGACTTATTCTTCGACAGCAGGCTGGTCTTGGGTGAGGGATATAAAAACAAGAATGAAACAAATTAAAGCCATCCTTTCTGGTTCTTTCCTGGATCCTTGTCTACTACACCCCCAAACTCACAATTATATGAAATCATAGGAAATGAAATTCAACTAACGTGAAGATCGTGGGAAACTTGGATGAACAGCATAGTCCCAAGGGCACCATGGAGCCCAGCATTGTCCAGGCATGTGGCATGGGAAAGATCACCTGCTTTCTAGGTCATGGCCACACCCCAAGTCAGGGTAAAACCGCAGAGACAGTCCTTAACTCTAGCTGAGAGCCTTCTTTCTCCAGGCATGTGCTTTTCCTCAAGAGCTCAAAGTCTAATGCTGACAGCAAGTAGGAGGTCATGGTTGCCTTCCACTGCAGCAGTCTTGGGCTGGCTGTGGGAAGTAGCATACTGCTTGGTGCTATTCTGGCTGTTGGGTATTTGTGTTGGGTCCCTGAAGTGTGAAAGAGGACCAGTGGGGATGCTGCAGACTTGAAGATGCACTCTGGAGCTCTGACCCTGAGCCTTTTGTAACATGAGGGTCCTGCTTGTTGGGGTTTCTGTCCTGCCCAAATCACACAGAGAGTCTATTAACTGATTGGCCCATTATCTCAGGCTTCTTACTAGCTCCCATACGTTATATTATCCCATTGTTCCCATCCATGCCAGGCACATGGCTGGTACCTTTTCTCAGCTGGAATAGGGACACATGCTGCTTCCTTGGAGATCTGTGCAGGAATGCAAGGGAAGCTTCCTGCTTCCCAAATCTCCTGTTCTCACCTCTACTTCCTGTCTGGTTTTCCCGCCTATACGTCCTGCCTGGCCAATCAGCATTTATTTAAAACATGATTGACAGGCTACAGAATTGTCCTGCACCAAATCAGCCCAGTGCCTCTGGATGGGGATGAGATCACAGACACTTTGGATGAGGGACCCCAGTGGGAGTTTGCTACATTTGCAATCAGTGGTCTTGGGATTTGCTTCTGTTCCATCACAAGAAGAACTTGGACCTCCTCCTAGCATTTAGGCATGGCCACAGGACCAGCTCTGGACACAGGTCTCTTCTGGGCTGAAACATTTGATTGTTGATCAAAAACACATCTCCTTTCTCCCCTGACATGTCATTTACGTCTTTGTCCCCCATGGCATCATTTCAAGGTGACTTCTATGCTAGCGTGTCTTGCTGAGTCACTTAGATCCACAATGGGTTTTCTTTTATAAAATGTATGTCTTTGTTGTGCTAATCTTTAAAAATTCTACCTCAACTTCTTTCTCTTCTTATGGCCATATACATATAACCTGCCCCACAAGAAATTTGAAAGAATTAAATGATGTGTATAAAAGTTTTATAATAAAGTTACTCCACATGAAGGCATTGCTATTCTGTTTTGGTTCTGCGATGCTATTCTATTATGATTACTGTTACCTAAACCACTCCACTCCACAGTCATATTCAGCTGGCACTGCTGGGTGCTGTGACTATATCCTACCACACCCCAAATCCCACCTCATGGAGCCATAATCCACAATATAATGGTAACTGAAGATCAGAACCTTTGATCATAATTAGATTAATATGAAGTTATATGAGAGGGGCCCTTGTGAGAGACATAGTCCCCTTATCAGGAGAGGATCTTTACCTCCCATCTTTCCTCCCTTCTCAGACATAGTGAAAAAAGCAGCCCCCTGCCAGTGAGGACCACAATTCTAACAGCAGCAAGACCAGGTGGCCCTTTGGCCATGGACTTCTGAGAATCCAGAATCATGTGGAATAATTTCTATCATTTCAGCTGATCAGATGTTATTTGTGATTCTAGAAGAGACTCACACACTGGCCCTTCCTCAGCCTTCCTAGCATCAACCCTGTCCTTAGCTAGTAATAATTGTATTCTGTTTGAACTGGGAGGATATTTGCTAATATTTTATACCAATTTTTGAACCACTTAAAAGGATAAAGAGTGGCCAAACATGTTCTCTCTGAGCACGCTCATATTTCTGTAAGAACGGACATTCAATAACCAAGGAGGAAGGTTAAAAAAAAAATCAACCATGGATCACTCTAAAGAAGAGCAAACTTGAGAGGGGAAGAGAAAAAGACTCAAAAAGTCCTGAACCATGAAACCAATTATTGTTAGAGCCACAGAGAAGAAAATCCTTGAGACAAGACCAAACAACCTCATTTGCGTACTGATTTGGAATGTGACTCCCTTTGGAGATAAAGATTGAGGAAGAGCCAGAGAATGTGGGGAAGGTTCATCCTCTTCAGAGCCCTTGTACTACCCATCCTACACAAGCAGGTACTGGGAGAAATGAGCCTCATTGTACAACCTATGTATGATTATATCCTGTAGCTCCACAGAATTGATCTTTAAAACAACCACAGAAGACAACATGTGTGTTATATGAAGATGATGAATAGTTGTTTATTACCAACAATAGAAATGAAGTTCAAATGGCACAAAAACCAGAGACATACCTGAGGAAGTCAGAGCTGTGGAGGAAGAGGAGGCAAAAGGAATTAGGCAGGAAAGGGGCCACATTAAGAGGTTAGCATTAGAACTAAACGACTTAATATAGAAAGTGCTACTACAGTACCTGGCATCTGGTTGAGGGCATATGTTTTCAATCAGCTTGAGGTTTTGATCTAATCTTTCTGGTCCTGTCTCCTTAGGCACGCGAGCAGCCTTCCTGGCTGCAGTTTCTCAAGGCTGCCCTGAGGTTTAGATGAGGCCACTGTGTTGTGGAACTCCTCTGTCTATGGAGTTCTGCCCAAAGCAGACATTCAGTACATGTAGGTCTTCTTCAACCTTCCAACCTGGGGAACTCTTCATTTAGCAAACACAGGAACGGGTTTAAACCCCATCCCGCTGAGTTATTCTCCAGTTCAGCAGCTTGCTTGCCCTCGCCCATCATCCCACAAACTCCAAAGGCAAGTTGCACACTGAATGGCCCACTGTCGTTTTGTGCAGACCCATGGTACATACCAACAGGCACACGATACGTGCTCAGTGACTATTTCTAAAGAATTGACTGATTTTTATTTTCAGTCCTGTGCGTCAGTGCACGCCATCCAAGTAGAATATTAGATCCTACATGAAGATTCAGCAACATGGACACTGCATGAGGCTGACAATTTTTCTCTTTCTGCATAAAAATTCTATGTATAGGAAAAAAATCACTAAGCAACACTGCAGCTGGCTGTCACTTCATGTCGACGCGTGCAAGCACAGAACCCTGTGTGATGGGCAGAGTTCTTGAGGTGTGCCATGTTACAGCCTGTCAGATGGAACATAGTAGGGGGGAGGCATTAGCCCACAACTTGAAAGTTACAGGTAGGTATTTTTTTCCAAGCAGAAACTAAAGGTTTCAGAGGTATGTAGCTTAAAAAAAAATAAAAACAGATAATTCTTTGCTTTCAGAGTCTTAAGTCAAGTTGAGACTGATGGTAACAAGAAAAACTTTGGGTTATTCTATCACTTCCTCTGCCATTATTTCTATTGTCCTGGGCAATAAATTCCAGTGTTTGATCAAATAATGACAGATGCCACGCTGTCCCATGCAGGTGTCCCCAGCTTATCTGTAATGATTTTCCTCTAGTCAGCTCATTTCTTAGAGCTTGGCTGCATCTGGTTTCAATGGTACTATAAACAATCATCATTGCATTGTAAAACTGGAAACTCTCCACTAAAATAGTGTTTTGATCTGGGTTGCCATAGTAATAAGCGTATGCTCCCCTCTTTGGAGGCCTTGTTATGTGAAGTGTCTGTGATTTGCCCAGAATGGCCCCAGTTCATCTGTCAAAATGGGTTTTTCCTTTTTTAAAATAATGATCTAGAAAATCCCTCTGCGGCCACAAATATTTTACAGCTGTAACGAGAAGCATTGGCATCGTCAAGCTTTATAAATCTATGCCATTATTACATTAGAATAAATCATGTTGCTTAGGTATATCAATGGAACCTTGTTAGCATAGTTTTAGATTCACTGCTGAACCTGGGTGTGGCAGGTTATAATGGAGAGAGTATTATTAAAGTGTGACTTCAGAAATGAATCCTACGTCAGTTTGCTGTACAGAGACCCTAGAGCAAAAAATATGGAAATTACTTCTGATTTGTACCCAAATGCTGCAAACAGCTATTCAGGTTCAAACTTAGTTACAATTAGAATGTGGTAAACCATGGTGCGCTAGGACGTGACACTAGATAATTCCACTCACGTTTGGATCCAAGTCGTTCCTTAGTCAGAGAAAGTGAGAAATCCTGCACGTTTATCAGTGTCACCAGGAAAAAGAAATAATGATGGCATATTATTTAGAATGAAATGTTCCAGTCAGTTCCAGTAAATGGTACAAGAGCTAGGATTGTTTTTTCCCCTATGGGTACAAGAATAAACAGATATTATATCAACAAACCAGCAATAGAATCCACAAAAAGGTGCGAGATCATTTTTCATCTAAGACAAATGGCTAAGTTGGTTCCTTTCTGTGAGTCACCACCAGCTACAGGCTTGTTTTGTGTAATTCACTGCTGGCTACTACCTCGTAATATCTGATGTGGGAATATTAATGGCATCAGTGGGTAAAAGAACAGGAAGGATCCATCTGTATCTGATGAATTCTAATTAAAACGTAATTACCATGCAAGGAGTGAGCTGCCAACTTTATTCCCTCTTCCCAACCGCAAACCACACAAAGGGAGCCCTGAGTCTTCTGCTGTTTCTACCCTGCTGAACCGCCAAGACAGCAGGCAGCAGCCACACACACATTTCTCTGCATTTTTCAGGTGACTTAGTCTTAAACAACCACAGCCCCTGAAGACGTTCAGGGGCAAGAGGTTGTACACATCTTCTGTTATAATTGACCTGGGCTTTGAGATTTCTCTGTCATGATGTATCCCAGAATGGTGCATGATGGGAAGACCCTTGTTATTCCTCTACCAGCCGAGCCAAGCGGACAAGATCAAGTAGGCCTGGGACTTGGGAGAAAAGGGAAGAAATATTGACAGATAAGTAACCACTCCAGAAAATGACAGACAGCTAGTGCGGTGTTGGTCCCCTCAGGACTCGGTGGTAATCCTTTAACTTCATGCTCAAATTCTGTACTCTTTCGAAGAGAAGGAAGAGAAGAAGGGAAAAGCAAATTGCTTAATCAAAGCCCTTAATATGTGTCCAGGATTAGTAACTAGACTGGCAGTACAGAAGCCTTCATAAAAAGGCCTTGGCACTAATGAAGCCATATCTGTAGGACTGTAAAGGACCATCTCATCGGGAAAAGACATTTCCTGTGGGAGAAATCCAGACATTCCAAACTATTTTCCTAACCACTAGGAATTTCCCCTCAGCTGCCTAAAGGAAAGTAGGGCTACAACCTGGCTGCATTCTGGCTGGTCAAGCTTCTGTTTCGCCATCTTATAGAAAATCGCCTTCATCGAAGAGGCAACATAACAGGTGTCAGTTGAGTTTCCATCCAAATAAATAAAGAATCGGCTCTGGCGTGAGTCATTTGCTGCTGAGGGCACTGGAAGATGTCGGGTTCCTCTTCAGAGAGGAAGTGCTAACAGTCTAAAGTGGCTCTGTCAATTCACGTTAAAGATGGAAAATAACAGCACTCTCCATTCATCTGGCATGCTCCACTCTGAGTTTTTTTGTTGTTGCTGTTGTTGCTCTCTTGAGAAGTGGGGGGAAGTACACATCAGTTCCCCCATTCTAACACAGGTCCTGATGAGGGATTTGTTATTCTGGTTACCATTGTTGTAGGGAGATCAGTGAAAGCATTATTGTTCAGTCATTTTTATTATCTCCTGCCACCCCATCCCCACCCCCAAGACATTACCAATCTACCAGGAAACACACAATGAATACTTGCCTGAATATGTAACAGGCTGGCCCTTGTTGAGCCCATAGGAAAGTAGGTGCATAGTGTCTCTAATTGTCCCTCACTTGCATTCCTCTAGTTCTGTATCAGTGATCTAATGCCATGAAATAATTTAGCAACTCAGAGCCATATTTATTGTCTTGGTTTCTACATGATACAAAACTGAGAATAGCTTTTCTGGTTTGGGCTCAGGGTCTTTTTAAGGCCAAGTTATGTGTGACCTTGATTGGGACTGCACACTCTTTCAGTAAGTCACTCACAGGGCTATTGGCCAGAGTCCCCAGTTCCTCACTGGCTGTTTGCTGGAAGCTTTGGTTCCTCATCACATGAGCTTCTCCACTGAAGCTTGAGGTGTGACAAGTGGTTTGTGCTGACTGAGTAATCGAAAACCTTGGATCCTCTTGCTTCTCCTTTCAAAGTGCTGAGACTGTAGGTATACATGATTTCTTTCTAAGTTCTCCTTTTATCTGAAGGCTGAGCATAGTCACAGTTTTCCAGGTTAATGTCTTCCACTCCACAGTGCCTTCAAGGTAAAATGTAGCAGCATTGAACAGTGAGTGGACAGCTGGGAAATTAACAGACACTGCAGGACACATGCAGGGTTGACTTTCCCTCACAGACCAACTTCTCTTCTTGTATTCTGAAAACAGCACTGTTTACACAGCTAATTAGGCCAAAAGCACTGACCTTGCCCTCAATTCCCACCCTCCTTCTCCAGAACCAGTCCATCAGTAAATCTAGATAGCTCCTAACACACCTCACATCCCACAACTTTGCTATCCTTGCCAGGCGTGGTTGTTTGAAGGAGAATGGCTCTCATAGGCTCATACCTTTGAGTGCTTAGTCATCAGGAAGTGATACTACTTGAGAAGGATTAGGGGGCATAGCCTTGTTGGAGTGTGTCACTGGGGGTAGGCTTTGAGGTTACAGAAGCTCAACCCAAGCCCAGTGTCACTCTCTTCCTTCTTGGGATTCCTTGGGATCTGCATGTAGAATTTTTAGCTACTTCTCCAGCACCATGTCTACAAGCAGGCTGCCATACTTCCCACCATGACAACAATGGACTAACCCACTGAAACTATAAGCAAGCCCCAATTAAAAGCTCTCTTTTGTAACAGTTGCCATGGTCACCATATGTCTTCACAGCAGTTAGACACTAACGAAGACACAAAGTACAGCACTCTGGGCTGGGAGGCTCCATCATTCCCCTACTTCTGCTCTTGTTCCAGTCTTAACAATGTGCCCAGAGTGACATAAATTAAATGACTTCACAATGCTTATTTCCCTCTACTGTCCCCATCATCAATCACACTCAGCCAATCATCCTGTCTCTACCATACTTGCTGATGTGTCCCTGGTGACCTTGTCTTCAGACTCCCCTACCCTCTCATATCGAGGCCTGCATCTGGTTCTCACAGCACCACACTGGTAGGAGTCTCTTATGGGATTGTTGTCTTGAACACCATTCACACTCATGTCTGCACATCCTGTAGTTCTGTAGCTCAGCTTTAGGGGAGATTTCTGGCACAGTTAGCAGCCAGATTTTACTCTCTGTGTAACCTTTCCCGTTCAACTTATCTCTCACATCTTTGCCTTTTCTCCTCTTTCTTGATGTCTTGTCTATCTTCCCCAAAGAATATAGTGTCTCCTTGTTAACTAGTAAGTCTCTAGCACCTCCAATGAAGCCTGCGGCATGGAAAATGCCTAAAGAACATTATTGAATAAATGGAAGTTAATTACTGACATCCACAGACAAGGAACATTTCCTATCTACAGATAGCAGGCTTTGCATATTCTGGTAATAAGCCTGATTCTAAAATCCTGCACAGGGTATATTTGAGAACATGTGTTAAAACTGAGCATAAGAAAGAAACCAAGGCCGTCTTATGTGGCTCTAATTTGTAAACATAACTGCAAAGAAATGAGGGCAAGTTGGAAGGAGGCACCAGGATCTGGAAATTCCCCATTCGTATTCAGCACCATGAGTTCTGAAGGAGGCAGCTAGAACAAGAGAACTTGGGTTTCACATTTTAAATTTAACACTGTGAATGGCTGGTGCTGTTGTGTCTGTAAATTATACTAATGATTTAAGCCAAATTTAATGGCACCAACTTAGAGGAATGAATTACCCCATCCCTCTCTTTTGAAATTAATATACTTATTAAGTCCAAAATAATTCCCCTGAAATCAACTCTCTATCAATAAATAGCAAAGTATCTGCCATGTTAATGTTATTTTGAGAATTTTTTCCAAGAAATGTCAGTTTTCTCTTTCTGTGTGACTTGGATAGATAGTTGGGCACACAGACATCAAATCTGTTCTCAAGGTGATAGGCACAATTGGGATTTGATCCCTGGCTTTCCTTCCTTTCTACCCTGTGAACAAGTGACTATTGAGGGCTCATCCCTAAAAGAGATATATGCATCACCATTTCCCAGAACCAGAGGCCACACAGATGAGAGAACAGAGGGTTGGGGAGGCGTGCTGTAAGTGCTGTCTACTGCAGCACCATGGCCGTTGCAATCATGAGCACATAGTACTTGTGGCTGCATACAAAAAAGACATCAAAGGAGGATGGGAAGGAGGAACCAGCAGCAGTGGGGGGACTAGAAGAGGACAATGAGAGGGATTTGATCCCAATACACTATAGGAGAATGATGCTCTTATACCCTGTAAAGATTTGCCACTCATACTTATTTAATAAAACACTGATTGGCCAGTATCCAGGCAGGAAGTACAGGCAGAATGCTTGGACTAGGAGAATTCTGGGAAGAGGAAAGGAAGCAAAGTAGTCGCCACCAAAATGCAGAGGAAGAAAGATGAAAATGCCTCACTGAGAAGAGGTATCAAGTTATGTGGCTAAACATAGACAAGAATTATAGGTGAATTTAAGTAGTAAGAGCTACTTAGTAATAACCTTAGCTAATAGGCCAAGCAGTCTATAGTTAATATAGTTTCTGTGTGATTATTTGGGTCTGGGCATCTGGGAAACAAAAGCATAGGCTCTGTCTACGCCAATACATTGTATGCATACATAAAACATCAACATTTTCGAAAAATTATCATTGTAAACTTCTTGATTTGCTTCCTGGGGTAGGCACCAACCTCTGAGGTTGTCTGGTGACTAGAGTGCAAACTCAAGAACCCACCTCCAAGGACAAATGGCAGTAGAAACTTTTGAACACATAGAGTTGAGGATCAGGCTTCTGTGCAAGATCTTCCCCAGGTTCCTGTCTCAGTGGCTAAACAGCTTCCTGAGGTGACATTTCTAGATCTGAACTACATTATTAGAACACCTACACCTTTGACCCATAGAGATCGGTGATGGTCTGCTTGCACAGGGAAAAAAATCCATTTATCTGCCCTTCTTTTGTTTTATTTCATAGCTTCTTTTTATCCTTTTCTTTCTTTATCTTTTTTTTAAAAAAAACTATCTTTTCTCATTTTACATACCAATCCTAGTTTCTATTCCCTCCCTCCTCCTGCTCCCTCTACCTTCCCCCCATCCCACTCCACCCCACCCTATCTACTCCTCAGAGAGGGTAAGGCTTTCCATGGGAAGTCAACAAAGTCTAACACATCAATTTGAGGCAGGACCAAGGCCCTCCCTATCATATCTAGGCTGAGCAAGGTATCCCTCCAAAGAGAATGGGTTCCAAAAAGCCAGATTAAGCAGTATGGTTAAATTCTGGTGCCACTGCCAGTGGCCCTGCAGTCTGACTCAGCCATACAAGTATTACATTTCGAGGGCCCAGTTTGGTCTTATGCTGGTTCCCTTGCTATCAGGCCAGTGTTAGTGAACTCCCATTAGCTCAGGTAAACTATTTCAGTGGGTGTTCCAATCATGGCCCTGACCTCTTTGCTGGTATCCTCACTCCTGCGACTCTTCGACTGGACTTTGAGAGCTCAGAGCAGTGCTCTGCTGGGATCTCTGCATCTGCTGCCATCAGTCGCTGGCTGAAGATTCTATGAGGGCATTTAAGATATTCATCAATCTGACTACAGGGAAAGGCCAGTTCAGGCACCCTCTCCTCTATCACTTAGGGTCTTAAATGAGGTTCACAGCTAAGAGAAATAATCCTGACAGCAGAAGACATATGACCTTATCAGTATTTAAGGTGCACTGAGACAGTAGGGGCATACAGACAAATTACAACCATGTCGGGGAAAGTAGGCTCAGGAATTTACTGGATGCACCAAGAGAAAGAAGGTATAATTTGTTCACCTGAACCCATTAAGGAGGTGTACATCGAGAAACAGATCTTGTTAGCTGTGAAAGCAAGAGAGCCCGAGTTCAAATCCCCAACCTCTACATAAAGGTCATTCACGGCCATGCATGCCTGCAACCCCAACACTGAGGAACACAATGAACTTACTGACCAGTCAGCTCAGTAGAAACAGGCTTCCGGTTCACTGTGAGACCCTTAAAAAAAAAAGAAGACGAAAGAAGAAGAGGAAGATGGAAAACTCTAGAGAATGAGACCGTACACGTGCCCCTGGCTCCCACACGGGCATGCACAAGGCCATGACTCACCTAGACACACGTACATACTCCAGCTCTCACTCCAACCATGCACCACAAAATAATAAAACTGTGCATGTTTTTAAAGAGGTAGACAGATGTCCAGCACTGCCACAGAGTTAGGTTCTGGCTACTGATGGGTTATGATAGAGAACATAACCCACCTCTAGGTGGAGACATGCCATTGTCTCTTCTCTTAGTTACTGTGGCTGGGTGGGACCACTCTCAGTAAAGTGGGTTCATCTCAAGCCATGCTAGACAGAGATAGGCAGCACAATCATCTTTCTTCATTTAACTATGAAGTTAGTGTTATATACATAGATTTTTATAAGGATGCCCTTCCTAAACAGGCCATTGTACATTTGCATATTTAATGAGATATTTTAATCTCTTACAATATAGAATAATATACAAACAATATACAATAATAAGAGAATATTTTAATGCTCTTTTCCTGCTGAGATTTTCTTCCTGTAACAGTCTTTTACATGGTGCAACTGTACTGCTTCATAAATCTGCTGACTTCCCAAGTCCAATTCTTTCTTTTTCTCTTTTCTAAGTATGCTTTCCCTAACATTTTGGACTTCCTTTCTCACTCTCTAAAGTCTTCCGCCCTGCCATGTGGCTGCCCTCTATGTTTGCTTAATTCAAGGGGCATGGCTTTCCCCCCTTTCCTTCCTTCTTCTCCAGGAACCTGCTGCTGCCTGCCCTGGTGTTTTTATCTCTAATAAAACCATCCTTGAGTTTCTGTTTCAGTCTGCTCATAAATTCTTTTACTAATGAGACTGAAAACCCCAGGCGGAGATACTGGCTTCACCAGCATCGCAAAGACTATTCAACCGTTGTTTGCCTGTTCTTGGTTTGTCTACCTGGACTTCCGTCTGTCTGTCTACCCATTCCTTCATCTAGACCTGCCCTTTCTCCTCCACAGCTTCACTCTCAACCCGTGACACTTGCATCCATTCACCTTCTTTCCTGAGCCTTGGTTTGGGCTCATTGTCTTATCCATACAGATCTATGGACACCTCTGTTAGCCTACTTCTTTTTTATTGGAAATAGGCTGTTCTGATGCAATATATTCTGATTACAGTTTCCTCACCCTCTATACTTCCAAGTTCTTTCCCACCTTCCTTCCCATCCAGGTCCATTTGCTTTCTGACTCTTGTTTTTAAAAAGAAAACAAGACTCCTAAGGGATGATGATAATAAACCAAAATATAAAAAAAAATTAAAAACAAACAAATCAGAATAAGATAAAACAGGAAGGAAAGAGTTTGAGAAAAGGCACAAGAAACAGATATAGATGAAAAAGCACACATGTTCACATATTCAGGAATCCCATTAAAAACACAAAACCAGAATCTGTAAAATAAAAGTACAAAAACCCTGACGTGACCGTGTGAGACAAGGAACCTCCAAAGATGCTGTTGAGTGCATCTTGTGTTGGCTTCTACTGCCAGGCCTGCAGCCCACACTGAAGAGTGGTTGTTTCTCAGTGAGATCCCTGGAGAACACTGGCAGTGGTTATCAGTTGGAGACAGCTTCTGGATGAGGGACAGGGGCTATGTCCCCTTCTCCTCTCTGCTCTAGAGCCCCATCTAGTGCAGACCTGTGCAGGCCATGTGCATGCTGCCAGTCTCTGGGTTCACTTGTGTGTCCATCCTGCTGTGTGTAAAGGCTTTGGATCCTTGGATGGCCTCCTTCCTCTCCGACTCTATGCTCTCCTTCCTCTTCTGCAGGGGTTTGATGGGGACATCCCATTTGGGGCTGAGTGTTCCAAGGTCTCTCGCTCCCTGCACAGTGTCTGACTGTGGGACTCTGCATTTACTCTTATCTGCTACAGGAGGAAGCCTCTCCGATGACGGCTGAGCAAGTTACTGATCTATGGGTATAGTAGAAGGTAATGACATTTCAATTGTATTTTAATGAATAAAGACTGCCTGAAGATCTGAAAGTAAAATAGTTCCACTGATCAGCCTTACAGATCAGGTTATGGTAAACACAACTTGAATCCCAGTTCACACTAGTTACCATAGAAATTGGGCAGTGCTTGCCTTTAATCCCAGTGGTGCATGCCTTTAATCCCAGCTCTAGAAAGAAATATAAGACGGGGGTGGCAGGAGACAGCTCTCAGACACAGGATCACTGCTTCAGACTGAGGTCGAGGTAAGAACCAGTGGCTGGCTGTTTTGCTTTTCGGATCTTCAGGTTGAACCCCAATTTCTCTCTCTGAGTTTTTATTAATCATGCTTTAGTAGAATGTCATTTTATTGTTACATTTCTATGACAGAGCTGTAGTGGCTTCCCCCCAGGTTCCTAGGTTATCTAATCTCAAAGTCTTAGCTACCCAAGAAGTATTGGGTATAGGTTCCATCTCTTGGGATGGGCCTTAAACTAAGTCAGATATTGGCTGGTTTCTCCCACGAGCTCTGTGTCACTACAGCACCCATGTCTCTTGCAGGCAGGACACACCTTGTAGATCGAAGGGTTTATAGCTGACTTCTAAAAGCTCTTCAACTCTGCTGTGGCCTTGGGACCCTCTATAGACATTCGGCAACTTACATACACACAGAGGGGTACTTTCTGACATGCAGTCTGAGAATTAATATTAGTAATTAAGATCAGAGTGGAAAGGGAACCTGCTGTTGCCTCACAATTCGCATGACCAAGAAAAGCAGAAATAGATGGCAAATTACTGCCTGCAAAACTACCATACCATGTGAATTTGCTAATGTTCAATAAATTCTGACATTGTGGAAAGACACAGACGTGCTTGTCAGTTCGTACATAGTGCACCCACGACATTACATTCCTCAAGAAGTTAACCATTGAGCAGGGTGCATTTTCTTATTCCTAACAAGACTTTTAGAGCAAACATCTAGACCATGGATTCTGCCAGTCCTCTAAAAGGGGGGCACTTGTTTGACAGCCCACGGCGGAAGAGCAGCTGCAGAAGGAGCTTGGTTACAGTTCCGTGAAAACATTCTTATCTTTATAATGGAATCATCTGGAATTCAATTGCTCATTGATTTTTTCCCAAGCCAGTATTTCTTAGAGTACCCAGACAGCACCCCTACAGGACACAGGGAGACCCATCTCAGGAAACTGCTGAGGGTTTCCCCTTGCTTGGGTCCAGAGTTGTGTCCCCTCACTCGAATCCAGGGTTGGTTCCCCTTGATCGGGTTCAGGGTTGAGTTCCTTTGCTCGGGTCCAGGGTTGGGTCCCCTTGCTTGGGTCCAGGGTTGGGTCCCCTTGCTGGGGTCCAGGGTTGGGTCTCCTTGCTGGGGTCCAGGGTTGGGTCCTTCTGGTATTCTCTAAGCCACAGTTGAAATCCTAAATTGTTGCTCCAAATGATGCAGCTCAGACAGGAACTAATCAGCTCCTGATTAGAGGCAACAGAATGAACAACACAAAATGGTCTCAAAGCTAAAAGGGGAGTAAGCCTTCAGCAGGGTGTTTCTGTTGCAGACAAAGTAGCTTAAAAGTGTTAGTATGTAAATGCTCACACCTTGACTTTGAAAATGCTCACACCTTGGCTTTGAACTCGACACTCCATTAAGCACCTGAGGGAACTGGCACCTCTATTGTGGCACCTCTTGCTCTTGTTGAAGCCCAAGGTAGGCATAGGGAGGAGGAAGAACAGGGGAGGGAACAGAACGAGGAATGTGGTCATGTAAAAGGCAAAGGAAGCTTCAAGCTCTGCCTACCACATCATCTGTCACTCCCCAATGTGTTCTGATTTGAACAGTAAATGATATGGCCTCCTAATAGGTTGTGGAATTATTGAAACTTTAGAGACAAGGAAACCGCCATTTTAGTTTGTAAATAAATATGGAAGTCACGTTACTCGGAAGTCATGCTTCTGTTCAGAAATCTTTATCGCTTCATATGCTAAAGCTATGTGTTCATGACATAAATGTAAAATCAAGAATTAAAGTATCTAGGGGAGGGGGCCCTTGTGGTTACATGGCTGTCAGTTTGAAAGTGAGAAACTAAGGATCAAAAAAAGCTGATTTCCTGATGCTAGTTAATGGAAAAATATGAAAAGCAGACTCAAGTATCCTAAATGCAAATTAAGCATTTTTGTCACGTCGGGTTTTTCTTCAGAAATTATAACAATGGTTCCAAGATTCGGAAGAATAAAGAAGTTATAGTAGATTAACTAGATTAACTAGTCTAGCATCCTCTCTAGGTTAAGGGACTCAGAGATGAGTGGCAACATGCCCCTGCTGGCCCTAGGTCAGGTGTCTGGTGCTTACATGTAATTTCAGCTGAGGAAGAAGCCAATCATCAGGTTTCTTGTGCTAAATAAAAGCTGAGAATCCAATTGGTCCCTGTCTTTACAGATGAATAGTTTACTGACTTTCTTCAAAGTTTCCAAATGTCTTCAAAACTCCCATTTCATCATCTATAAAATGAGCATTAATACTCACCTTGGATGATTGTTACAGTGATTGCGAAAGGAGAGCCATACCAAGCCCATAGCCCAGGGCACAGCACATTGCCACATATTCCACGAGTGTTAGTCACCCTTACCGCCGTCAGGCATCACTCTTCAGCCTATATAATGTGTTACCTTAATATCGGTCCCACAGACCTCACGGGGATAGATGCTGTTGTTCTCCTCTAACAGGCGGAGAGAGACAGGCATAACATCATCAGCACCAATCATAGCAGGACTCAGACTCGAGTTTTCATCTTTTTAGTGTGTCTGTCTTTAGTTAGCTACCTGGGGTGGGATGCTGAGAGAACAATAGGAGATGGGAGCTTCCCTGAGTAGGGGTCGGTGTCAGGGGAAACCACAAAACTTGATGCTTTAAGCTTTACTGATGCTATTACTCTTTCCACACAGTCCAGAGATGTAAACCTGCAATCTGGAAGGAGCTTGGATTTAGCCTTAAGATTCAAGAGATGCTATTCATCCCCTCAAAAGAGGACACTCAGATGTGGGGAGAAAGGGAGGAAGGGAGGGAAGGAGGAAGCTAAGCTGGAACAGAAACCCTCACATCCTGGGTTCAGGCCTCTAATGAAGGCATAACTGTTAGGTTCAGGCATTATGCTGGCCAGCCAAAGGTCCTATGGCTGCTATGTCACTATGTCTCTAGTCACTATGTATGTACATAGATGCAAAATATCCCTTTAAGAGACAAGCTCTTCCCAGTTCCACTCTCTTTCACACTGCCTTTCTGAAGAGGCAGGCTGGTCCTTGCTTCTTTTTCCTCTTTCTCTTTGTATTTCTCTTCTCTCCCCCACTCCCTTTATCTCAATAAAACTCCCATATAAGCTTTGCCTGCATGGCATGTCTGTCCCTCACTTGCCATGGGCTCTTACCTGCCACATGGCCCTCTTGGCCTGTCAAGGTCTCTATCACGCCATTTTACAACAGTGGACCCACCAAGGAAGGAAACATGAGCATTGGAAAGTTCCTGGACCACTCAGCTCTTTTTAGAGCTTTCATTCAGGTAGAAATTCAGTCAGGAAAGCAAGTTTTAGGTAGTTCATAATTCCCCTCATGTCTTAGGGTATTATAGTTCCCATTTGAACTATATGAAATGATATTTCAGATGTTGGTTTACTTGGAGGTATTTCTAGTCACACTGCTGTGGGACAATGCTCTTGTACGCTGTAAAAATTTGTCATTCATATAGGTTTAATAAAACACTGATGGACCAGTAGCCAGGCAGGAAGTATAGGTAGGGTGACCAGAATAGGAGAATTCTGGGAGGAGGAAAGGCAGAGAGTCAGTCACCAGTTAGACTCAAAGGAAGCAAGATGAGAACTGCTGCACTGAGGAAAGGAACCAAGTCACATGGCTAAACATAGATAAGAATTCTGGGTTAATTTAAGTTGTAAGAGCTGGTTAATAATAAGCCTGAGATAATAGGCCAACCAATTTATAATGAATATAAGCCTCTGTGTGTTTTGGTGGGACTGAACACCTGCAGGACTGGGCAGGACAGAAACTTCTGTTTACATCACACAGTTAAGCTTTTGATGTAAGGACTGGGCGGTGGTGGCACACGCCTTTAATCCCAGCACTGGGGAGGCAGAGACAGGTATATCCCTGTGAGTTTGAGGCCAGCCTGGTCTACAAGAGCTAGTTCCAGGACAGCTAGGACTGTTACACAGGAAAACCCTATCTCTAAAAACCAAAAAAGAAAAAAAAAAGATTTTGATCTAAGAACAAAGCAATGCTACCAGTAAGGTTTATAATTAGCAAGCACACAGTACAAACAGAATCAAAACTAAGAGACAGATCTTTTATCCACACACCAAGAAGTGCTCTCAGTAGACAGAATAACCATCCTTAGACTTCCTCAGATCCCCCAGGTGTTCTGATTGTGGCCCCAAAGGACTGCCTGCACCTTGTAGTATTTCAGCAACTCTAAGCACCTGCTTTGGAGTGCAGGTGGCACTGTAAACTTGTCCTTAGTTCTTTCTGGTACCCAGAAGGTGATATGATTTCTCTAAACCAGTGGTTCTCAGGGGTCGCATATCAAATATCCTGCATATTGGATATTTGTGTTATAATTCATAAGAGTAGCAACAGTACAGTTATGAAGTAGTAATGAAAATGATCTTATTTATTTATCTTTCCTCCTCCCAGAATTCTCCTATTCTGGTCACCACAATAGGAGGAACTGTATTAAAGGGTTGCAGCATTCATGAGGAAGGTTGAGAACCTCTGCTCTGACCTGTCACTTCTTCACACTGGTAGTGACAGTACTATGCCCATGGTGCATGTGAACTGCTTAGCTCTCTCCTGGCATACAGTAACTCCTGGTGAGTAGTAGCCATCTATTCTGAGATCTGTGCCTCCTGGAAAATGAAGAACACGCCTCTTCATGGTTCTCCCAGCCCTGGTACCTAAACCTCTCTCCTTGGGTTTTATCTCCTAGATCAGCCTCTGGTCTGCCTGTAGCTTCCATAGTGGATTAGTTGGTGAGGTAACTGCCTTTTTCCATGGCCCTGAAGGTTCTTTACTTTACCTTGACTGTACATTTTTATCAGCTCCATTGGTTAAGTCTCAGAAGTGGTGCATGTTATCTGAAGCCAACAGAAATGACAAACGCATTCAAAGAAAAGAGTCTGCACCAAAATTAGATCTTCACAGGTTTTCAAACTGCTTAGACACAAGCACATTAGTCTGTGATGGAGATACCCATAAGGCGCATCCCTGAAGTCACTCAGATCCTAGATACCTGCATACCATGATAGCCTGCTCATCTTGCTCAGTTCAGCAAACCACAGGATCTAGCAGGAAGTGACAGACTTCAGCCTTTTTCTTTCATGAAAGAAAGGTAACACTGGGTATCTTAGTTAGGGTCTCTATTGCTTCCATAAAACACCATGACCAAAACGCAAATTGGGGAGGAAAGGGTTTATTTGGCTCATGCTTCCACATTCCTGCTCATCACCGAAGGAAGCCAGGACAGGAACTTAAACAGGACAGGGCCCTGGAGGCAGGTGCTTGTTCCACATGGCTTGCTCAGCCCACTTTCTTGTAGAACCCAGGACCACCAGTCCAGGGACAGTCCCATCCACAATGATCTGGGCAACCCCCCACTGATCACTAATTGAGAAATGCCTTACAGCTGGATCTTACAGAGGCATTTCCTCAATGGAGGCTCCTTCCTCTCTGATGACGCTAGCTTGTGTCAAGTTGACACAAAACCAGTCAGTACAATTGACCCCTTGTCCACTTGACACACAAACACATCGCTATTAAGTCACAACCCTTCCTTTCTTATTCATCCTCAAGATCTCACATTAAAAACAAATAACTTTAAAAGTCCCACA
>JAQHUG010000107.1:1236516-1247344 GCA_028555095.1 Dicrostonyx torquatus | reverse complement strand
GGCAGAGTTTAAATGAATCCAGTTTGTCACGTGGTTATTTCGGGTGCAGCCAGCCGCTGAGCGGGTCAGCGGCTGGGGGCTTGGAAGCTGGGTGCGGGGAACAAACAACACGCACCTCTCTCCCCCCTAATCACAACAGTTCCAGGCTCTGCCCTTCTGTATCTCTGCTTGTATTTTTCACTGGCTCTATCCTACCTTGCCATAGGCCAAAGCAGCTTTATTTATCAACCAATGAGAGCAACAAAGATTCACAGTGTACAGAGAGACCATCCCACATCAGAATTATTGCTGATATTTCAATTTTCTCCAAAATGGTCCAGACTCACTACAACCTCAGTCAAATTATTAGAAAAACTTTTTTTCTTAGAAGTTAAGAAATTTATTTCTAAAATTTTCATGGAACTATAAAGAATTGAGAATAGCCCTGAGCTGGTTTCACCATGCATTATAAGGCTGTAGGAGCAAGCATTTGGGAAGTTGCTTGATCCTGAGGGCCCGGGATCACCATAAGCATGTGAACAAGAGAGTTGGGAGGATCGAAAGAGGAGGACAGTGGCTAGAGAAGAGGCTGCAGCTTCTAGGAAGGAATCCTGAGGCCAAGAACACAGGTGGCACTGGGGAAAAGGGAGAACAACAGGTTCCTGACACAGCCCCTAAAACAAACCAACCTTGAGTTAACACCAGGTCTAGTTTTTGGACTTACAATCTTCAGAACCATAACACAATCCCGTGTGTTGTTTAAGCCCCTAAATTTAGGATAATTTATTTTGGCAATGAGGGGGAGGTCAAAGTGATTGCAAAGAGGTGTGGAAAAGGCTGTGATGATGGACGTTAGAGTCACCAGGACCACGAAGATAGACAATCCCCTCGGTGTTCACATATGCCAGAATTATTGTCTCTAAGTCTATTTATTTTATTGATTGGTACATGCCAATGTACAGCTCAATAAATCATCTTAAGACAATGTATATACTTATACATAGCAGATAGATGATAGGCAGGCAGATATGGTACAAGTACATACATGCTCCTATAATTTTTTTCTGAAATTTTATGACAGTTTTAAGTCTTTACCTGAAATTAATGATTTGAAAGGGCATAATGTAAAAAGTTGTTTCTACATTCCCCATAAGAATAATTAATTTACCTAGTGCATTTATTGAATATTTTATATCAATAAATCTGTTCATTTATTATAGTAAAAAAGGTATACAATGCCTAGCAATAAATCTATGCAGCTAAATGTATAAGATTTTTATGGGAAATTTATGCATCTTTATTTAGAGGTATTAAAGAAGACAAATGAATGGAGAAACACACAAAACCAGAAAGAAATATAGTCCCCGCAAAAGTTTATTAATCAGTTTAATGTGTATTGTCAATGAAAATCTTAACAGATGAAGAGGTGCTCGCTACTTACAGAGACTCGTTCGGGGTTGCAGTATTGTCATGTTGCATGGGGGGGGCAGATGGACGCAGCAAAGCAGAGCGACCTAAAGAGATGCGTGCACATTCAGAAAGTCACCCGGCAGAGAGGAGGAGCTGCACAGCAGAGGAAACATGTTTGATGTAATAGTCACTGAAAAATAACAACAACTGCTTATTTTCCGAGGGAAATAGAAACAAATCTTTGCATTACCACCATTTATTGAAGTGTATATTGAGTGTGTCATCTCTCTGTGTGTATTGTGTGTGTTATGCATGTATGTGTGTATCTCTTCATATGTGGGTAGTGTGCCTCTGTGTATGTCTGTGTGATGTGTATGTCTCTATCTCTGCTTATGCGGGTTGTATGTCTCTCTGTGTCTGTGTTGTGTTAATGTATATGCCTATATCTCTTCATGTGAGAAGTGTGTATCTCTCTATATGTGTTGTGAGTGTTACATACATTGTCTTCTGTGTATATTGTGTGTGCCACTGTGTATATGTGTTGTGTGTATCTCTACATATATGGGGTGTGTATCTCTCTGTGTATCTTGTGTGTGTGTTATATTGTATGTGCACGTCTGTGTATGTCTATGTCTGTCTGTGTGCATGCAGAAATGCATCCTATACACACACACACACACACACACACACTTGTGCAAACTTGGCCCTTTGCTGTGCTGTGGATCCACAAATAAGTGAAAAATCATTTTAGAGCCAGTTAAATAGCTCAGTTCAGTGAGATAAAGTGGCTGCAGAGCAAACCTGATGGCCTGAGCTGCATCTCCAGGACCCACCGTGGCAGGAGAAACCATCTCCCCAAAACTGTTCTCTGGCCTCCACACACCTGTACACACACACACACACACCATACATATACATACTCATCCACACTAATAATATAATAATAAATAATATGTATTTTAAAGTCTTTTCAGCAAGAAACACCCAGACTGGGGCTCTGAACAGTGTGGAGGTTTTGAGTAGAAGGGTCCCTATAGGCCCATATATTTGCTTTGTCATCGGGAAGTTGACAGGAATTAGGGGTGTGTGTGGCCTTGTCGGAGTAGATGTGACCTTGTTGGAAGAAGTGTGTCNCTGGGCCTCAGACCAAGGGGAGCCTTGCCCCGGGACACTCTGGAGTGTGGGGCGCAGAAAAGCCGGAACCAATGTCCCAGCCCTGCCCTGCAGGCCAAATCCTGCGGGGAATCGGGGTCGCGCCAAAGCTGAACCTTGCCCAGGGACCCTCTGGAATCTATAATTTTCATTACCGCCTTAGACTCACCAAGTTTTTTTCTCAATGAATTTCATAGCACCTGAACAAGATTACAGCAAGATTATTGCTTTTGCTTCTATCTGAGGCTGTGAACCTCAGCCGATTCCGGCTAAAATGGCGATTCCTGGGCTATCCCCCACCTGCTTTTGTTTAAACTGCTCAGCATAGAAAGTCCTGGTGTATAGTGAGATTTCATTTGTAATTTAATAAATAAAGCCAACCTGAAAATCAGAAAAGCAAAACAGCCAGTCACTGGCTCTTACCTCAGTCTGAAATGGCGATCCTGCCTCCAGGAATCTCAGAATGAGACTGTGTCTGAGAGCTGGCTCCTCCCATCTTATATTCTTCTCTAAGGCTGGGATTAAAGGCGTGCACCACTACCACTGGGTTTCTATGGGATTAAAGTTGTTTGCCACCACTGCCTGGTCTGTACAGCTGACCAGGGTGACTGTTTTAATCTCTGAGCTTCAGACAAGTTTTATTTATTAAAATGCAAATGAAATATCCTGACAGAAGTGCTTCTCTGGATGATTCTCTGAGATCTCAAGTCGCTGCTATGGTTCCTCACTCTGAACCACCTCTTCGGATCTTCGCAGTTTCCATCTTTCTCTTATTTTTCCCATCACCTCATTATTTTGAATGGTTGACCTACAACCAAGAAGGAGCATAAAAGCAGTCTACGCTGTTGACACCTCTGTGACCAGGACTTTACTCCCCTCTTGGTCTTTTTCTTTCTTATTGTTGAAAGGTAACTCTTTAACATTGCAATTACTGAGTTGCATCGAAATTTGTGATTGCCATGGTGCCATATGTCTGAGTCACTTCTGCTCCACCCGTTCACCAAGTTAGAAGACTGAACATCTTAGGTATAGTGTTGAAGAAGAGGGAAACTGAGAGGGAGAAGACAGGAAGAAAAGAGGGAAGGAGGAGGAGAAGAAAGAAAGAAAGAGAGAGGAAAGAGAGAAAGAGGAAAGAGAGAGAGAAAGAAAGAAAGAAAGAAAAAAAGAAAGAGAAAGAGAGAGAGAGAAAGAAAGAAAGAAAGAAAGAAAGAAAGAAAGAAAGAAAGAAAGAAAAGAAATGAAGTAAGGTAGGGAGAAGGGAGAGGAGGGAAGGAGAGCAGACAAACTGTAAAAATGAGGAAAAGAGAGAATTGGAGAGGAAAGGAGAGTCAAAATTGGTCTTCAGGAGTTAACAAATCCATGTCTGTGATAAACTACATTCGATGTTCATAACAAGAAATTAAGAATTAAAATGAAAGATTACTGAACTTGACACCGCAATAATATCTATTCAAAAACACAGAAAATAAAAATACTGGAAAAAGCCAGGGGCCTAATATACATGTGACCAGAGTTTCCCAAGGGAAGAAATGTCCAGAGCATGCTACATAAAAAGCTAACACGCATGTATAAAATCAGAACTACATGTTTTTCCTCCTCATAAAATCCTCTTAAACGGATGAAAAACTAAAGAAATGGGTGAAAGAAGAAGCAGTAAAATTCCTTCGATAACACAGTTGCCAGATGGATGCGTGGAGAGATGGTTGACATCATTTAACCAGGAAGTTAAAATTTAAAACCACAACTATCGGAATAGAAAAAATAGAAGGATGGGTCACATCTAATATTAATAAGGGACATGGAGAAGCTGACACCCTTGGTCATTGCTAGTGGCAATAAAATAGTACAACCACTTTGGAAACCGGTTTGTGGTGTCTTAAAATACACATAAATACAATGATCCAGACACTCTGCTCTAAGATAAATAAAATCACATGTTCACATGGAGACATATGCACAAATAACCATATTTATCTGCAATAGCTCCAAGCTGGATACAACTGAAAGGTTTAAGAGCAGATGCAAAGACCAACTGATCAAATGAATGACAAATGCATACGTGGTAAGACCGCCCATCAACAAAAGGCGATGAACTGCTTGCTGATTAGCACCCAATATATGATTTTCTAAATACTAGCTCAAGTAAAGAAGCTAGACCATGAAGAGATTGTCACAGACACTCTGGTGCATATAGAGCTCTACAGAGCACAGACTGATCTACAGTGACAGAAAGCGGATCAGCTGTTGCCTGGGGACCAGAGGTAGATGGAAGAGGACACAGGGATAAAGCAGAAAGGGGCACGTAGAAGTGTTCGAGGGTGATAATTGTGTTCATTATCATCATTCTGATGATGGAGTCACAAGTGTGTGCAGATGTCAAAAGTCAGCAAATCCTGCCCTTCACACATATACAACTAATCATGCTTCCATTAGAATGTAACAGAGGTAGCCAACATGAAATGATGGGCAGAGCACAGGAACGTATGAAGCCAACTGGAACGAAAGGAGGAAAATCTGTGCCAGCACCATGCCTCTCCTGCTGTTGTGGACCTGGCCCTAAGGTGGCTGAGCTGCTTCTGTCAACAGTTGTGACGTTGAGGAGAGCCACTAACACACTCGCCTGATGCTCTTACTCAACCTTTCAACTCCTTGAGGTTAAGGGAAGCATTTCATTGATCTCTGTGGTTTTGTGAAGGGGGGGGTCCTTCAGTTACTACTATGCCTTGACTGATTAGAAGTAATATATTATATATTACTTATTATTATATATATTAAAAGTAATATACTGATTAAAAGTAGACGGAATGGATCATGAAATGTATTCCAAAATGATTTCAAATCCATATTCACGTTGCTGTCTAGTTCCAGATCGAGTCTAACAGCTGTGGGGGGTGCTGCTTTATCTGCCTTCTTTCCACTTCCTGATGAACACATACCATGTGGAGAAGCATCTTGGGTTAAAAAAAAAAAAAAGAAGCTGAGGCTTAGAGCAAGGGAGCCCACAGGGGGCAAGGGGTGGAGACCACATTATCCTGCAGAAAACCTGTCTATTTCTTCTAGCTGTTAGACAGTGAAAACCCACCTGCTCAGCCTGAGCAACTGTTTTGATCAATAATTAAGTAACTTTAAGGTCCCGATCTATACAAACTTATCAATATTTTCACTGAAAAGGAATCGATACACAAAGAGGGAAGCAGCCAACGCAAGCCTTTTAATGGCCATGTTTGGGCTGTGAGAAGTAAATGAATTGATTATGTGAGTGGCCGATATTGGCCTGCCAATGTGATCCCTTTCTCGCTTTTATAAACATTCCCACCAACGCAGTCTAACATCCTCCCATGGCACCACGCTACCTTGATAAAGTTCTGTTCTCCGTGCTTGACTCAAGAGGGGGCCCCCTCTTCTATCGGGTGGGAGAGAGCTGCCGCGTTAACTGTTGGTAGCTCTCTTAGGCATTGTGTTAGTGCTCCAATCATCTCGTGCTCACACAGCTTCATAGAGGGCTATCGCTATCCCTTCCATCTCATCCAAAAAGGGCTTTGAAAACATTAAATGCTCATCCCCAGATCACAACAGCTAGCACAGTTAGGGCCGTGACATTAACCTTGTTCAACTTACACAGCACACATGCTAATATCATCCAATGTGCCCTTCAGGCCACAGCGAGCCCTGTTGCTAATGCCCAGCCAGTGCCCAAAGCGAAATGGTGAACACTGGACCCTTGATGAGAGACACCCTAACCGAATCCCACAGGAAATAAATAACTCACCCAAAGGTGGGATTCTGTTTGTATGGTTTCATATTAAAAATAATAAATGTGTGTTTTGTCAGGTATGGTAGCACATGCCTTTGATCCCACAGTTCAGGAAGTAGAGGCAGGAGGATCACTGTGAGTTCAAGGCCAGCCTGGTCTAAGAGGAAGTTCTAGGACAGCTATGGCTACACAAAGAAACTCTATCTTGAAATTTTTTTTAATTGTATGTTTTGTGGCAGTTAAATGACATTATTCTACGATACTCTGTGGTATGCATTAGTTATTATTTCAGGGAGCAATGTCTGTTCAGATAACAAGCCAGATAAAGAAGAGAGTCTCTATCCACCTGCCATGCGATGATGAAGTAAATATACAACTGTGAAAATCTTCTTCCTCACAGATGCTAGGTGGACAAGATCAAAGAAGGCACCAGTGGATTTTCAGTATCTGAGGAAGGACCTGAGACTGGTTGGTTGGATTGGTCGGGGATGCTGCGGGATGAGCCCAGGACCTGGAGCGTGCTAAACAATTGTTCCACCACTGAGCTACACCCCCAACAACCACAGGCTTCTAAGATGGCGCCATGAACACTGTATCCTGACATAGTAAAAGAGAGGAATGCTATCCATTAAACCCCTTTACAAAGGAGCCTGGTCTCAGAGAGTAGAGCCACAAGACTCAAGCATTTTCTCACACTGAATGAAGATGGCTAAGTTTCAACATGAATTCTGAAAAGAATAACAACATTAGAACAACAGAAAACAATTAGGGTAAATTTAAAACGTAAGCCGCCTCTAGAGCTCTCCCCTGTAACAGGCACAGCGGCTTTGCCCATTATCTGTGAAGAAGATTGTAGAGTGTGTTTCAGAACAAGCTGGAGCAGACACAGCCCCTCGAGGTGACCATTTCAAGATATTCAAAGGTTATCATTTCTGGAACTCTTATTTCTATTACAATCATGTCTCATACCCAATAAACCAATGAACCTGATAATATTGAATGAGAAAATTCAGAAAAACTCAGTATATGATATCTATTTCATAATCCCACATCTAGGAAACTGAACAAGCCACATCCTATGAATGTCAGAATAGCAATATCTCAAGGAAAGAGAACAGGTGAGGAAGATTCAGAAGGAGACTTTTAGGTGTTTAGGTTATTCTCCATCTTGTGTTTGGTAGGGTTCATGAGCATATACACACATGGCAAAACTTTTTGGTGGTGACACTTAAATCAGCTGTTTCAGGCGTGTGGGGGAAGTCAGTCAGTAGAGCACTTCTCTGCAAGTGTGAGATTTGTTTGCTTGTAAGATTTGTAAGCCTGATTGCCAGAACACACATTGTTCTAGAAAAATGGCAGAGCTGGAGCCACATGCTCATATTCTCAGAGCTGGGGTGTGGAGCCCAGGTGCCCATTGGCTGATCTCTATTAGGAGCGATCTAAGTCAGGAGAGTAACTGTCTCACAGACAGATCCTCAGAGATGACACCATAAGCTGGCACTGGCCTCCATGTGTGTGCCACATGCACACACAGACATGCCCACCCCCTACACACACACACACACACACACACACACACACACACACACACACACGTCATTCCAATTGTATTCACATTGCACCTCATTGGGAATGCTAGAACCTTCCTTGTGTTCTAGCTCAGTGGCTAGAATATCTTGCTCAGTGGCTTTTCTTTTGCCTCACTGTTGGCACTGAGCTGGGCTCCTCCTAAGGCAGCAGTGAGGGGGGGCAGTCAGCCAAGCTGACAAACTAGCTGTGAGTCCTCCTAAGGAAGACGGAGTGTGTGAGCTTTGCCAACGGTGCCAACCTCCACATTCAGCATTTATGTGTAGACTAGACTTAGTTTGCAGACAGGCAGTGGGTATTTTCCAGCGAACCCCAACTTCAAGGTCTTATTTGTGTGTATTTGCTCCTCCTGGTGCCTGTGGACTCACAAACTGGACTTGTGTAGTTCGGAAGAATCTCTTCCTTAGGGTGCGTGTTGTCAGCATTTATCAGCTGAACCATAAATATGACAAGATAATTCTGCAGCTTTGACATTCAAATAACAAAAAAATCCAGGACCACAGTGTGGAAAAAGACTTTAACTGTAGAGGTCACCTGCTAATCTCCCCACCCTGTCAGAAGTCCTTCCTGTGGCAACCCTGACTGAGGGCAGTTAAAATAAAATCTAATTAAGATACTCCGAGGGCTTCCATCTTGTATGCCACCAGGTCGTCTGAGTGTGTGAAAGGCATGGGTGGTTGTGGGTCGAAAACAAGAGAGGACCTGCCAAATAGCTTTTATGTATAATCAATACAGAACAATTCAACAGCAATAAGAATTGCGCCATCTTCCCTTGGGCCCTGAGCCTTGTCTTCTAAAGCAGGCTGAATTAAGTTCAGAGCAATCCCTTGCTCAGATTGTGGGGAATAGGCACACGGGGCAAGGCAGAAGTTGCATTGGCATTTCAGGTCCATTCTGCCCTTCAGCAATGGAAATTGTACCTCGTGTTACCGTTGCCTGGGTCACTGGGGTGGGGGTAGGGGTGGCTTCCAATGCCCTCAGCTGTGGGGAGCCACAGAATACACATTCTTTTTCTGCAGAGATTCTTTCAAAGGTTTACTCTTTTTGAAATAATAAACATACATCCTCATCTGTAAAGGCTGAAGCTCACCTTTCCATGGCTCCCTCTGCCCTTTGTGGAATTGTCTCTCCCCTGTGGAGTGCAGTCAAGAAGTGCTCGCTTACGCTTGGAAGAAAAGGATTTCCATGTGGCAGAAAGGGGGATAAAACCTCAAAGTACAAAAGTGACCTGAAAATGGCACAAAGCACTTATGGGCTGATGGTGGGTCCCAGTCATGAATAATTATTGATCCTCGGGTTCTGGAAGTTAGGTAATTAATGCCTGTAAGGGCCAGAAGGCTGCTTAGAAGAGGGTTGGTTATTCCTAAGCTGTGTGGCCACAGTTTAAAGGCTGCTACCACACCTCCTCTATACACTGAGAATAGCCTGCTTAATATTTATGCGACAAATGGTAACAATTGGTAACGCATGTCAGTTTTAGGCAAACTTCATTGCTTTTCTTGCTACAACACCAGCAAGAGCAGTCACAAGAAAACAAGGAAACTGAATCTTTAGAGGCAAGGCAGAGTTGAGATGCAGATTAAGGTAGGGAAACTCTTCTCTTCAAATTATACATGAAATGCTTCTCTCTCTCTCTCTCTCTCTCTCTCTCTCTCTCACACACACACACACACACACACACACACACACACACACGCTCACACCTCAGTGACTAATGGACTGTTCAATGCCCCGGGCATTGAAAACAGATCAGTATTTTTCTGTATGATGTTATGAGTGCAATAAAGAAAAATCTTTCACAACCAAACAGCACATTTCAAGAAACCCATTCCCATGTCCTGCCACATCCCTCTGTAAATAAGACATTAGGCTAGACTGAGAACACTACAACCTCTTAGTATGTCCTGAGAATAAGTTAAACAAGGAGGTAAGGAGCACAGAAAAACACCTGGCACTAGCAGGACTTCAATACATTCTACCTGTTTATATCCGGTGATCCTTGTGTGAACTCAATGTGGAGATTTCCTTTTCATTTGAAAGACTAGATCTTTGCTTTTTAATACCCAAATATTTTTTAACATTATGTTTGTTCACATAGTAATTAGCCCAAATATCAAATGTTGGTACAACAAAAAGAGGAAAGTTTTGTCCAAAAATTCTTCAGCGGGGCTGGTGAAACACCTCGGTGGATAAAAGCCACCAGCCCCAACATAATGAGCTCAATCCCTGGGCCAAAAGTGCTGAAAAGAGAAAAGCAACTCCCAAAAGTTGTCTTCTGACCTCATTGTGCTCCCTGTGGCTGTGTGTGCCTCCCCAAGCCAAGCACGCACAAAAGAGATAAATGTGAAAAAGAAATGTTTTGTCATTGCTGTTGAATTTTTCAGAGGCTGGAAAGAGGGCTCAGCAGGTCAGAGCACTTGCTGTTCTTGCGGAAGTTTGGAATTTGGTTCCCAGCACCCATGTCAGGCAGTTCCCAACCGCTTAGAACTCCAGGTTCAACCTGGGCATCTGATACCTTCATCTGTGTTCCACAGGCATCCATGTACCATGCACACACGAACATACACACACACACACACACACACACACAACTACACATAAACAAAAATACATCTTTACAAAACTCTTCAAGACACACAAATTTACATAAACGGCATCATACTGTTGTGACATTTTTTCCGATCTGCCTCTTGCATTCAACAACATGCTGTCGTGTCTACAAGGAGAATATTATTAACTGTGTTCGAGGGGTATTGAGAAATTCAATGCTCAGAGGGGTTTTACTCATTCTCCAAAGGCTATCTTGCTACAAAAATAACAGAGTCACAATCTGAATTTTAACCTCTTCCAAATTCACGCTTCACAAAAAAGAAATAGGTCGTGATCATAGTAATTACAAGTTTCCCTTAAGGAAAGGTCAACTGTATACAAATTACCTCTATAAAC
>JAQHUG010000107.1:1214012-1233570 GCA_028555095.1 Dicrostonyx torquatus | reverse complement strand
ACAAGGGCTCATCCCAGGGTAATCCAGGAACAAGGGCTCATCCCAGGGTAATCCAGGGACAAGGGCTCATCCCAGGGACAAGGACATATCCTACCTCCATGGTAGAGCACAAGACAGGTGCTCTGAAACCCCACTGTCCCACCTAGTCCCATCATCATGGCTCTGATTCTAACTACAGGGACTACAGATTTCATTCAAGAGGACACCATGAAACCAAATAAGCATTGGGCATTTGGTTAGAGGGTAGGATTGACCCATACAAACACTTATATATACACATACTTCCTTTAATTCATATTTACTTTTACATTAAATTTCTTCATCTTATGTATTTAAACAAAAACAATTCCAACACTTATCAATTCAAGTAAGAGGACCCTCAAGGCAGGTATAAGGGGACTAAGAATTATTGACTGACTATTTTCACGATTTGTATCCTTCAGTAGAATGATACTTATAGACATTACAAATAAATATGTCTGACCTTTGTGTTAATAATTATATTTTCTCATTAAGATATTTATTTTCAGCCAGGCGGTGGTGGCGCACGCCTTTAATCCAAGCACTTGGGAGGCAGAGGCAGGCAGATCTCTGTGAGTTCAAGACCAGCCTGGTCTACAAAGCTAGTTCCAGGACAGGCTCCAAAGCCACAGAGAAAAGATCTTTATTTTCTCAAAAGTGAATGTCTTACTAGAAATGTTTCCTAAATCCAAAGGCCCATAGCATTCATTCAGCCTTAACATGTGGGAATCTGTAGTAACTACACAGGACTTGTTTAAGGTCTACTTTTGCATTAAGTATATAATAAAGTATGAGTTAAATGTATATTACAAAGCAGAATTCTGTTTCATTACAAGTAACCAATAAATACTTACAGAATGAATATTGTTGTTCTAGAAACTGTGGCTTCCATTTGGAATAAGTTTTTCTTATACATTGTATCGAAATGGACTGGCTCAGACCTCTGCCACTTATGCAGGCCATAAGCTTCACTGACTGCACGCAGACCTGGCTCCAAGAATGTGCAGACTGCTTTTTGTAATGCCCACTGTCTCTGTATCAAAGTCCTTACTGATTACACTTTGACTTTTTCTAAGTCAAAGCCAGCAGGTCATAGTACGGTAGAGACGCCAGGCTCAGAATCCATGCCTTCCTTCCCACACTTCTCCCTGTGAAGGCAGGATGCACAGAACACCATGAGAACAGACCTAGATGACCCATGTATGGGAGTTTAGAGAGACTAGTTGACCCGTGTATGGAAGTTTAGAGAGACTCATGTCAATACAAGATAGGTGGGTCCCATTTGTGACTGTGAAAGGGTCACTAATAGCCTAGAGATACTGAGCACTGAGTACAAACAAAAGACAATAGCATTCCAAGAGATACAAATGGCAAGGAAGTCCACCGTGGTCCTTTTCTGTGGTGTTAGCCAGTCACACTGGTGATAACGTTCTTCCTTCCCCATCAGTTAGCTAGAAATGGCAAGCACAACTAGAAGAGACTCGCATCGAGTGAAGATTGAGGGATGGAGAGGTGGCCCAGAGGTCGAGAACACTGGTTGATGTCCCAGAAGGCACTTGTTTGATTCCCAGCATCCGCGTGGCACATCCACATCCCTCTGCCGCAGCTGTGTGGGATGCCTAGATGTGCGTGCAGGCAAAAATGCCCACACACAGAAAATTAAATTTGCTGTTTTCTTTTTTCTTCCTTTTTTGTTTTTGCTTGTTTGTTTTTTGAGATAGGGTTTCTCTGTGTAGTTCTGGCTGTCCTGGAACTCTCTCTGTAGACCAGGCTGGCCTTAAACTCAGATCTGCCTGCCTCTACCTCCCGAGTGCTGGGATTAAAGGTTTGAGCCGCCAGCGCCTAGAAAGTTTTGAAAATGCTTTACAGCAGTGACTACTAGAGAAAGCAGGAAGGTCAGTCAGCAGAGTTTTTGCTACCCTACCCAAAGTATTTCAACCTCAGCTAGGATGCATTTGGGACTTCTCTAAATTGGATGAGGTTGTTTGTCTGCTGCGACTGTTCATGAACTTTAGTTTCGTCTTCACTGTCATGAGAAAGCCTTCTTATATTATTATGTCTCAACGTCACCCACTGGGACAACTTCATCGTTCATGCTAAAGCAGCAGTGACACGGGACACAGGATGAAATTAGAATCCACTGAGAGGGGGCAGCTGGCTTTCATGACCATCCTCACCTCTGGCTGAATCTGACCCAATTTGTACCCATTCTGACATCCCTGTCTGAACATGGGAACACTCTGTTCTTGTTCTTACTGAGTTTACATCAGTACTGCGGTCGTTAAGGAGACGCGTGACTCTGGCAGCCTCCTCAGCCCCAGTGTCCATGTGTCCGAGTATCATTTGTCAACTCCCGCAAAGACACCAAGACCCAGCTCCCAAAGAGAGTGTATGGTCCCAGAACTGCAATGTGGGCTTGGAGGAAGGTAGCCAGTATTGGACAGACACGCCACTCTCACCACTAGGGGAAGCATCTCTCTAGGACCAAACTATGCTTTTATTCCCAAAAAATGGCTCCCCTGAGAGGAAGCAGGCTGGGATCCCAGAGGAGCACCCTTGGGCCTGACTACCCTGTAGGGCTGCATAGCCCAGAACAGACACTGGCTTCTCACTGCAGGTGACCAGCACATGGCTGGCCGCTGCCCACAGGCCCTGGGGACATATTCCTGGAGACATATTTCTCACCTTGAAGCAGGTACAGATATTAAGAAGGGAACACTCTTTTGTTCTACAGTCAGTCTGGCAATGCCAGGCATCTCTCTCATCCACAGGGAAAGTGGGGCTGAAGGAAAGTGTGAGCTGGCATCAAAATGAGAAGGCAGAGATCAACAACCCAGACTCAGAGTCCCTGCCAATCAGCCGTGCACACCTACAACAAGTCATTTAGCTCTGGGGCCTTTTCTTCTTCTGTTAAACGAGAGTAGAGTGCAATCACTTTCTTAGACCGAGATGGAGCGGGGAGGGCCTTGGGCTTTCCATAGGGCAGGGTATCCTGCCCCATCTTAAGGAAGCAGGGGGAGGGTGGTGGGGTAGTGGGGGAGCGGGAGGGTCTGGGACAAGGGGAGTAAATGTAAATTTTCTTTTAACAAGAAAAAAAATAAAAGAAACCAACACAAAAAAAAGAAAAAAAAGAGTAGAGTGCAATTTTTCAGATGTCAACAAAATCTCAGCCTATTTTTTTCTGCATCATTTCCTGTTTGTCCTATGGATTCAGAGGTGGGAAACTTCGTAGCCTTTGTTCTTGAATCCAACTACATTGCCTGGTGCCTGGTACCCAGTAGGTATTCATGCAGTATTTGATGCCCGAATTTCCCTTGGAAAATCTCCGTGAATGGATATTGCTTTCTATTACATCTTTCTGGAGTAAAAAGGCAGAAATCTGTGGTAGCCTAACAAGAGAAGAAGAACATTCTAATAGCCCACGACACGGACTACATTAAAGCAATGCTCCGTCTCCATACATTAAGTCTTTTTAATATAGCTTTTGAACAGCTTTTCTTATTAGCCAAATGAATTACAGTAATCCTTTAACTCTCCTGTGTCAGATTATCAGCTATTTCAAGTAAGTGTTAACATTTCTGTCACTAGCAAAAGTGAATTATGTTTTCCTCCCTAAGCTTGCATCAACATGCCCAACAAGCAGGCCGCACACGCCTCTCTAATGGGACGGCATGAGGTGCCACCTCCTGGGGATTGCCAAGCAGCCTGACATCTGGGGGTGGGGCACATCTGTCCTACCCTGCAGCCTGAGCAAGGCCAGACAGCTTCTGCAGGAGGAGTGGACGAATGAATGCAGATGCCATCTGGATGAGCCATGGGCACCTACAGGCCCACTGGCTTTGTTCTATAAATAACTTGCACAGAAAATTCTAGATGTTGTTATCCCTTGTGATGTCTGTGTCAGGGAGGCTGACAACACAAGAGATACCCAACCTCCATTGTTTAGGAGTCTGGAATATGTCCTGTGACACAAAGCTCTTATTCGACATAGAAATTCATCATGATGTGGGGGAGGGGGTAAGAGATGTGCCAAGGAGAAATAATAAAGTTTGCTGCCATGTGAAAGTGACCAGTCTGGAGCCCCCTTCCTTTTCTTGCTGCTTGCCCAACCCCTCGCTGAGCCAAACCATGTATTTCTGTTGTTCTTCCCTCTGCCTAGAACGCTTCCTCACCTTTATGGGAGAGCTACTCTACACTAGGTCCAAAACTCTAGCTAGAATTTTGGAGCTGGACCCTCTTGGGAAGGGAAGCACAGGAGATGGGGCTGGAAGGCCATCTCCCAGCACAACCCTTCATAATCCTGAACTTTCGGGGCTCTGTTTCCTCATCTTTAAAAGGCATCTTTCCCCCAGAATCCTCCTGAGTGTTCTGTGAGGCCATGCTGGAGTTTGGTACCTGGCTTGTGTTTTTTTCTGCCTTTGCTGGGATACCCACATAAGAGCAAGGCAGTTCCGAGGCCAGATGTTAGCACCGGAAGTTGGAGAAGTCTACATTTTTTTCTTTTCACCCCGTGTTTGCTGTGTATACACATCACAAGGTACACAAGGCTCTTTTAAAAGTATCTTTATCTTTTGGGTCTTCTCCTTGCATTAACCTCTGTTTAAAAATCCTGGGAGCTAACTATAAGTGAAAAAAAATACAAAGTTCTCCAGGCTTCAACATACACGGGTCAATGTCTAGGAAGCAAATCTTGCTTTATTGATAACCTACGGAAAATTCCTTCGATATTTGCAGCTGTTCTCCAGTGCTTTCTACATCACAAGGCTGCCCGTGGTCCTTTGACCTTCTGATCAATTGTTAGTCTATCATCCAGAATCTTCTGCTAAGCAAAGAGCAAGGCATCCCTAAGAGTAGTCACTAAATTTTAATGTGAATTAATAATACATCTTGGTCTCTTCCACCGGAACACTGGCTTTTGGATATAGTCAAGTTTTATAAACTGTTATTGATTTGAGTAGGGCAATTTGAATAGGCATTCTATCTTTCAAGAAATCATTGGGACCTGGGTCAGGGTACCCCACAGTCCCTCTGGGCAGCCGCCCAGGGGAAACACGCCTAGAATGGAGATTTGATATTTTTGACATTCCAGTTCTAGTCTATCTTTTTATCTAGAAAAGGCTCCCCCTCCCTTTTTTTCCCCTGGAAAACCTACTTGAGTTGAGTCAAGTGTACCTCCATTGAGAGACAGGATTTTTTTCTCTCCCACACTTGAGTGTGTGCCTCAGACTGACCTCTTCTCTTGGCAGCATTCCCCAGGGGCAGAGATGGGCAGAAGACACAACCAGAACTAACCAGAGCAAAAGCCAAGCCTCCTTTTCTTTCCCTTTAAGTGTTTTCCCTTCTTTCTCTTTCTGTCACTCTTACACAGCTTAGAGGGACCTGTGTTAATAAAGTTGAAAAGGAGACGAGTAAGTAGCGTGCCTCATCCCATAACACTGCAGAGCGAGAGGCTGGGGAGAAAGCTCGGCAGATGCGGTTCTTGCTGACCAACGCTGAGGACCAGAGGTTGGGAAGGCTGAGCAGGTATGGTGGCTCCCTGCCCTCCAGGACTCTGGAGGCAGAGCCAGGGCACCCCCCCCCAGGAAAAGCTGATTAGCCTGACTAGCGGAGTCTCCAAACTCCAGAGACCCTGTCATGTAGTGACCCAGCTTCAACAAATGAAACGGAAAGCAAGTCAGGAAGTGTCCCAGGCTAACTTCAGGCCTCCGCAGGTGTGGGTACCCATGTGCACTCATGCTCACATAGGCAAACACATGGGAACATACACATGTGAAGGAAACTGAAAACTTATTTCTAGAAAGACCATTGCTACCATTGATTTTAAAAGCTTCAGCATGTGGGAGGCAGCTAGGCTAACCACATTCCAGGAATCTGGGTCTTTGGGTCTCACAGTAGGCAGCTGCGCAGGAAGGCTGGACTAGCATTAGTCACATTTTATACAATCAGCAACTGGTCCAAAGAAGCCCAGCTTAGAAGGAAAGGAGGAAAGGTCTGAACCTAGTCTGCCCTCACTAGCTCCCAGGGTTCACTCTGAATCTACCCGTTCCTCATCGGCGTTCCTAGGACGTTACAAAAAATGCATGAATCTAGCAGAGATTCATCAAACCAGCCAGATTTATGTTATATAAAAAGAGCAAACATACTTGTCATTTTATTTCCTGGGTATGGAAACATTTTGATCATCACCATTTTTGTGATAGGTATTTTGAGGTTTTTTTTGGGGGGGGGACAGGTTTTGTTTCTTTGTTTTAGACAGGGTCTCAAGCAACCCAGTTCCTCTTCCTCAATCTTTCAAGTGCTGGAATTACAGGTTTGGATCACTAAACCCAGGCTATATTTTTGAAGAGACAAATAAAAAGATTAAGGCCTGTATTCATATTATTAGTCAAACTGGTTTAGTGCCTCATGATATTTAAGGTACAATAACCTCTAACTGGCATGTATGGTGACCTCTGGCTGGCCAGTAAAGGAAATGACACTACATTACAGGTTATATTCTTGCAGTAATTAAACAACAGCAGTAACAACCCTTTGAAATTAGAAATAATTAGAAATTACCTTCAGACATATTTTAACTTAGAAACACAAACTTGAATAAAGAGATGGATAATTTCTTGTGGCGTGAGCAGACCTATGAAATATGAATTTCTCTTCTGCCATCTTGCACCCGGCCCTTTGGCATCTCAGGTGGTGGAATAGTTAAACCTCCTGGCAGAGGAGAGGCAGTAATTGCCAACAGCTGTAAAGTATTACTCATCTTGCTGATGAAAATGACTTTCCGCTAAATAAACCATGAAAAAAGCTTTTCCACCCACAGGGAAGTGAAGTGTAAATGATATATAGACTCCTTCATGAAGAGATCAACAGATTGCGTTTTCTTAAAAGTATGATTTTTATATAGCCATAGTTACTTTCAAAAAGAAACTCAACTACACTCAGGAAAACAAACTCGGGGAAGAACTTTGGCATGCCCAAGGGATGCTGGGAAGTATTTGAAGCTGGGAGCTTTGAGGAGAGCTATCTGACTTCCCTTAGACTCTCGGTGTGTGTCATCCTGCAGCCCATGGGCCACACCACCCCCCACTACGAGGACGACTTAACACAACGTTACTGTAGACTTATTTAAAAACACATGTGTGGGGTTTTGTCTCTCTGTCTGCAACTGCACTGCATAGTTTTTGAGCATGAACTCTGTAGGTGACACCTGTCTCCGCATCGGCAGGTTGGACACACCGAGTAAGCCTTCCAATCGGGTGGAAACAACCGGTGCCGTGCCTGAACTCCAGCTCACTTTCAGCAGCTTGGTCGCTTTATCTAAGTCACTGCACTGAAGGAACATTGACTGTACTTCAATGATTTGGTCTTTCTGTTGTGGTTGTGAGGACCCCGGAAGCAGGGTAATGGTAGCATTGACAATGACACCACCACAGTGAAGAATGGCACTCAGAGCTTCCGATCTAGGGTGTAACGTGTCCAAGTAATGGAACCACTCAGACGTCCCTCACAGACGCAAGGCTTCCCTGCCAAGCTCTCCGGGGACTCTAAAACCTGTAAACATTTGGACTTCATTCCCCAAGTTATAAAATCCCTACCCCTGTCTGCCAACGTCGCTCTCTGTCCCTTGCCCCTCTCTCTTTAGAAGACACATATTGATGCTATTAAAGTTGTCCTTCTAGTCTTTTCGGTTTTGAGGTTCTGAGAAAAATCTTACAGAATTAGGTTTCTGTTCCGTCTATCTCCAGGGATAAATTATGATTTTTCTCAGCTGGCCTAGATGTATCTAACACCTCTGGATATACACCACTAAATGCCAGCATTCTCCCTAATCGCTGTGAACAACAAATGGCCCCTGCATTTACTGGCATCTTGACTGAGAATGCTGTGGGCCCGTTCCCTTCTCCCGCAACTGTTGTGGCGCTGTTATACGGTGTAGGCATGGGGCACAGTCCTAACCGACAGAGGATACTGCTGGTAGACTTCTGAAAATGTTCCCTTCTTTAAAAGCAAAAGCACCCAGGAAGAAAAGGCCCTTTCTTTCAGTGGACCTTGTCTTGCCAGACACGGAGCCCCAAAGCTCTGCAGAAGTCTTATAGCTATAAGGCATCCTAGAGCCAGAGAAACAACGAAGCCAGCGAGAGAAGGTGGAAGGAACCTAGCAATTGAGGATGTCAACCCCAGGAACGACCTTTCGAGGAACTTCTGATCAAACAAAACAAACCAACCAACCAAAAGTCTATAGCATCTAATCCAGGCAAATGGATTATCCTCTTATGTGTAATCAGAGTTATCACTGATATAAAGCCATGGTGTAGCTTCTGTGGATGAGCAAGGCTGTGGGAAGCTCTTCAGTGCTCTAACATGGAGGAAAAGAACAAGGGAAGGCTAGGCAGCTTAAAGCCCCCGAGAGCAGGAGTCAGGGCGTGGAGAGCAGCCGCACATGCTCAGCACCAGTGATAGAGGCTCCCATGAAGCCCCAAACCTTCTGGTCTGCCTGAGAAAATTAGAGCAAAAGAAATCATGGGAAACAAACAAGCGTGGCGGCTCGGGAAGTGCTTGATAACTCCTAGGAGACCTCTTCTGAAGATTCCTTTGCTAGCTCTTTGACATTTTCAAGATGAAATTTCCTGCTTTGAAACTGCCTTTATTTTGTTTTGGTTTTGGGCTACTTCCCCAATAACAAGCCGCAGCCAAGAACTAGTGCTCTTGATGAACGCTGCTTCCCAGGCATCAGCAAGCTGACCTACAGAAGGGAGACTCGCCAGCACTCTCTCTTCCTCCCTCCCTTCCGCATGTGCAGCACGGCACCCTTAAAGGCTCTAAGGAGTACCCACTTCTGGTTTGACAAACTTAAACGTGATTCAAAGTAGCTTAAAATAAGTCCAGGCATGCCAGAGAGCAAAATCTATGAGCGTGAAGGTGCTTTTGGTGAAGACGGGCTGCAATGCCAGCTTTAGCGGCTTGCCTTGCAAATTTCTTAATATCCCTCCATCTGTGTGTGGAGGAACATGTCTAAAATGTGAAGGAATCCTGTGAATATATAAAAAGGCCTGTGGCGAGGGATACCATAGTAGAAATTCTTTGAAAAAAGAAGAAAAACTAGTACTAACCTAATGGGCAGAAGGGATGATAAAAATAGTTTCGTTCTTTGAATTGGTTAACCTGCAGTATTTGAATGAAGGAGAGTGGTTCGCATCGCATGAGTCTGTTTCAAAAAAAGGTTGCATGGAAAAAATATAACTGCCTGTGGGGTTCTTTTTATGAGTTTTACAGATACATATATTTATGTGAAAAATTTAAAAATGGTCCGTAAAACTTATGACAAACTCCTCTTTGGGACGGTCCTGAGAAACAAAGCAGAAGGGGCATGGGGCGGTGAATACTGGACACCAGATAAATAACGCTTCATTTCCTTCAAAACAGTTACTGAAAACCAGCTCCATCATGAGAATTAGGAAAATGGATGCCTATTATATGCCCCTTTGTGCACTTCTGTTTTTCAGATGTTAAAAGGAAAAACCAGAAATAAAAAAGAAGCATCATAAAAGTGCAAATAAAAACATTTTCCTAGTGGTAAAGGTGCCTTGAACCAGGTCTTAGTAAGTAATCTGTACCCATCGTCAAACAACTATTCTGCAGTCTGTGGTGAGGGGTGGAGTGATACAAACCATGGAGGTGGATGGCTTTGTCCTCATTGGGCCTATCTACTGGGGAATCTCCAATTTTCAACACCATTCTTCACATGGCAGATGACCTCATCTGTGGGACGCCCTTCTAAGGGTATGATCAATGGTCCATATGGTTCCTATGCCAGAAAGCACACCATGCTCCCGGGGTGAGAAACGTGCTCACACAAAGCCAGTCCACTCATGTGCACAGTTGTACAACGGTGACTATCACCTGTAAACATCAGCAGTGTGACAATTAGTGGTGGCCTGTTTGTGGTGTACCTTCTCATTATTGAGGCAAACTTTTATATAGATGCCATGGCTGATCTAAGGTCAACACTCTCCACATCTGCTATTCTGGCCGAGTATTTAAAAGCTGACTGACGTGGGTAGTTGAGTAAAATCAGCAAGACAGTGGGTTCTCAGTTCTCTGTTGTGGAAACAGATTCCGTAACAGGGAGGAACTGCTCCCCTGGGCTCACAGTTTGGGGGCCCAACCAATCATGGCAGAAGCCTAATACCGTAACAGGTTTTGGAATTTCCACAAGGACATATGGACAGTTCTCTTCCTGTCCCTATGGCCAAAGTCAGGGAGAAACAAAGGTATCTGAGATAGATTTCCCAACTGCCAGCAACAACCTGCTACGTGTCAGAAAATTATCCAAGCTGATCCTTCTGAAGGGGGATGGTGGCAGGAAGGACCTCAGTAGAGATTCTGCCGTCGAGTTCCATGAGACTTGACTAGTCAAGGGCCTTCAGAGATGTGTAGGGTTGGCGTGAGTGTTTCGTGTCAAGGCCGTGAACACTGCAGTTTTTCCCACATTTCAAGGCCCAGCCCAGCACTGCCATCATATTGACCCGAGGTAGCCGTGACTTCAGTAAGAAAGCTTAACACCGTCACACACCTTCTTCTGCTGGGCTCTTTGACTATGGCCAGCAGCCTAGCCGAATCTACAGTGTATCCCATAACAAGATCTCCTATCATGTGACGTTATAGGAGAGTGCTGAAGGAACTCCTTTCTACATCCTGAGAATGTGGCAATCAGATGGTTCACTTACAGGAAAACCAGAGAGACTTGGTGAGAGAGAATGTGGGGCTAAGGACAAGAGGACCAAAGACCAGGCTTCATGTCCCATTTGCAGGCCAGAAGACCAGAAGTCACTGAGCCTGCTGGGTTTCTCTTGTCCCACTGAGAAAACAGTCATAAAATATTTGCTTCATGGAGATACCACTGCCAGAAAATCAGGTAACAGAGTAAACACACATTTAGAAAGAAAATCACTTTGCAGCTATTGAGTCTAACCCCATACGCTTCATGTGCCCAATAAATCAAGGAAATAATAATAATAATAAATAATAATAAACAGCAATAATCTTTAGTGCCAGTAATCAAGGCAGGTTATTCCATCCACTTCCCAGTCCCTTGATAACCCTTAAGTGTATCTGTAAACTCTAGAAAGGGACACACACATATTTGATAAACCTTAAGTGTATCTGTAAACTCTAGAAAGGGACACACACATACTCAAATTAGCAAAGTCACATCAGCGTTTGGACATGGGGGAGGTCTAAGAGATTTACTTCACCGATTCCTGAGTAATTTTCATGCTCATTATCAGTAAGCTGTGTTTTTCTTTAAAAAGAGCCACTTGGGCGTGCAGTGACTTGATATAATTAAGAATGCATTTACATTTTATATAGTCACCAAAGCCCCTGAGCGTTCCAGGACCTTGGATTAAATTTGCTCATAATACTTCCCCTCAATCAGTGAATATTAAAATATTTAACCTGTAGTCAGGCAATGACCTCAAAAGATGCTAGGACTCGATTCTGGGACGTCAAGAAGTCAAAGGTCACTTTGTCAACAGAGGACTACAGGTACCGCTAGATCCTCATCCAGAGGGCATTGCTCCTGCTCTCTCAATAGCTTGGGGGAAATCTCATTAAAGCTCCCTGTTAAAATAGGAACTGGAAACACTACACCATCAAATGGGAGTGGGTTTTCTTTTGTTTTGTTTTTATCATTGTTCTGAAATGATAACACACAAATTGCCAACCCTTTGAAAAATGAGAACTCCAAGAAGTCAGGGCATTTGATCAGACCATCGTCTGAGGTCATCTCCAGCCTCAAATTCTCCAAATATAGGGTTCAAGGTTTAGGAAGAGTGAGAACCTCACACCCCAACTGGAAACCAAAGATGCAACTCTGTTCAGTGTCATGAAAAGCCTGCTTCAGGTAGCTCCGGGATATGTTTATTCCAGCCGCAGACAATGCATCCTATGCCATTTCTGTTCAAGTCCAGCCAGCCTGCCTGCAATCTGACATCTCAACTGGGGAAAGTGTGGCCTGGCATAGACACACAGACCTGCATCGCTGCCTCTCTAGTTTGACCAGGTACCAAAGATCAGAACAAATTCCAGCCCAACACAGCCCATGGGACATCAGGTGGTGAGACCATCTGGGACAAGCTATATGAGGAGGGGGAATAAAAAGAAGAGTGCTTAGGGGTCTGATCTGTTGCTAGCTCTAACTTTCAAATCCAGCGCTACAAGTCCCCAGGGAGACTGGACCCTACTTAGAAAGACATTTGGAGTAGGCAATAAAATAATATGAAACTACCAAAAAATAAATAAGTAAAAATAAAGAAGAGAAATAGATATGTAACCTCATCACAGGACTCCCACAGTCTCTTGCAACACCATGCTTCATGAACCCCAAAGAAAGCAGAAAAATCCAGCTAGCGTTATAAATCCTGGTCAGCTGAATTATTTCACATGTTGCAGCCTGACTTAAGTTATTCATCGCGGAGGCTAGCAGCTCCCTGATGCATCCTTCCGTGTCACTGGACAGGGTAAAAATAATAAATTGGCCATTGTGAGACACTCTGAGTTCCGTGGGCTTGGGCAGAGCATGCTTTATATTCTGCTCTTGGAACTGCCTCTTGTTGGTAGTAAATGCTTGCCACAGCTGCTGCGTCTCAACAGGCAGGTCCTAGAAGGAAGGATAATTCAATTTTCATCTGCTCTCGGGTCTCCTGCTACCTATGTTCTTCCTTGACACCGACAAGGCTGTGCCTGTCTTCCTGGCCTGGGGCCTGAAGAACACTTGCTTGGTTTGCTCTTTGGCAAAAAATGTCATGCGCCACTCAAAAAAAAAAAAAAAAAGGTAAAATCCTCTCACCCAGCAAAGCACAAATTATGTAGTGGTCTTTTCAGCTGGTCTCTCCTTTGCTCACTGCTCTCCAAGAATAAAGACATCCAAGGGTCCATCTTACAGAAGTCCCTGGAGACAATCCATTTTTGATTCATTTTTAAAGACTCCAATTACAATGGAAAATATAGACACAAGACAGCACTTTCTGAAACATTGTAATTAGTGACTACGTTATGGGTGGCTTGCAGTGTTCTGTCTGTCGTTTTGGAAAGCAATATGGCAAGCTTTTAAAGGACACTAAAGTGGTCATACTTGGGGCTGGGGGAGACCAATAACCTCACATACGGAATAACTTTTGAAAGGAAATAAAAGTGATGTATGTATGCCTGTTCTGTCTGCAGATGGTTGTGCATAAAGACAAGATGGTTGTGGGATGCACGTTTTGATAGGGGTGTCTGTGAAGTGTGATAAAGTCATAACGACTAGAACATTCTAACTGCAACTATGAAAAAAGGCATGCCCCTGCAGTAGGACAAAGTGATAAACACACAAAGTGGCATTAAATGTAGTCAATTATGTCTATTTTGTGCATCCAAATATGTCAGTCTTCACTCTAACTTTTATAACTCCTCCCCTAAACCAAAACTGAAAAGGTACAAATATTGCCTCTATTATAGCTTAACATTTCTTCTGAAATTGATTGGCTCTCTCTATTTCTACTTTGGTTTGTCATACAAGCCGGGAGGGTTATCCTTTGGTTTATTTTTAATGGCAGGTGTCACTCCAACGGCCTCTTTGTTTTAGATGCATTACTTTCAAGCATTTCATGATGGTCACATGACTTACAAAAGCCAAGAGCTCTGCCTTGGTACATCTGCGACCCAGCTAGCATATCTCAGGATTCTTAAGTACACTTTTATTTTAGATCTGCCATCCTCCATTGCCAAAGAGAGAATGGGACTTTTGCAGACATCAGCCAAGCACCCACCACAGCATCCTACAAAATGCTCGGCTAAAATCCTCCCCTCAAAATGCTATCGCTGGACAAAATCAAATGTAAACCACATACTCTGAAACAGCAAGTATCGTGGGTAGCTGTGACATCAATATACAGAAAGATGAATAAATGCAATTAAGAAACCAGGCAAAGAAGTAAACGTGCCACGTAGCCTACAAAAGGCCAGCCACATTGTGTTTATTTTAATATTGTTTAACAGTAACACCTAATAAAGAGAGCATCATGATTGTGTGAACTAAATTTTCAGTCATAATGAATGCTACAAATTTAACCTCCCAAGTTTAAATAGGCTACAACGTCTTGGGAAAAATGCAAGAAAAATTATTTGATAAAGGTGACGGTTTTTCACACCTGAAAATAATGTTTTCTTGCAGCCTATCTTGATCAACAGCCAGCAGCAACACATTGAAGATATAATCTTGAGACCTTGTGGCATGTACTTGTCACTACATGCATAACTTACTACGGACAGAGGATCACGGAGATTTTGAACATAATTTCCCACACGACAGGAGATTAAATAGACCACATTGGAGGAAGGCAAGAAGAAGCGAGGTCTCTGGAGTACCAAAAAGTAAACTTCAGTCAGTTCTGGAAGCGGGGAAACAGCAGGGAACAGACTGTTGGGCTGGCTGCTTTCTCAAAGTTCCTGTCTCGAGAACTCTGGGGAAAGTCTGAGCGAGGCTAACTCTAACAGAACAGCCTTGTCCTAGGGAAGATCCGCAATGCAGGAAGCCATCTTCTCACTGTCAATTATCCTTCCTCCGCCCCCTTGTGAGGATACCAGTTTGGCGGTGTCCTCTCCTTGTCCCTTCAGAACCTACCCTGGAGATTACATTCCTAATCCCCATAAAGAGATGCAAACTCAGCTCCTCTCTGAGTTTACAGCTGTTTTCTCTCTATGTTGTCTTGTCTAACTCAGATAAATGAGGCATCAATGAACAGGAAGAAAAAATACCAGAGCGCAGAACTTTCCCCAGTGTCCCCAGAAACTACATCATCCTCCAGCACGATCTTAGATGGGTCCCCTTGGATGGTGTTTTTTCTTGTGACAACAGGAAAGCTACCACTCCACTGGGTGCTTCTGAGGACAAAGCAGGCTTATCCAGGGAAAGCTCTAGAACAGTGCCTGGCGTTCTGTAATACACATGTGCTTCCGTATTATCGTTATTATTGTTGCTATTGTTTGGTGGAAAAACCTTTCAGAAACAAAGTCAGGTGAGCACATAAACAGTTACCAAATATCCATGAACAAAAGCATAGCTGGATTGCTTAACACACCGAGGAGGACAAGGGTGGAGGACACTGGTTTAAAGGGGAACTATGTGCACTCAAATCTGCTGTCACACAGGCCCCACCAAGCCTAGGAAACAGGGACACGACTGCCGCATTGAATTGCTCTGGGGGTAAACGAGCTAAAAAAAATGTGAAATACTGATCAGTTTCTGGCATAAAATTAACACCTAATAAATAGTTGGAGGAAAGAAACAAAATTTCTTCAGTCAAAACATGGTCTTCAGAGATTGGTTAGAAAGGAATGAGTGTTTAGGCTGATGAACTGCATTAGCCACATCTCTCACTGGTCTGGCCAAATACCTGGTGAGAAGCAACAGGACGGGAGGAAGGGAGGGAGGGACTGAGGGATAGAGGGATGGAGAGATGGGGGAATGAAGAAGATCGGTGTATGTGGGGCTCAGAGTTTGACGTATAGCATCCATTCTAATGGGGAAGCGTGAGATGTCTGGTCACATTACATCCTCCGTCAGGACACACAGAGAGAGGAATGCTCACCAATCTTTCTCCTCTCTCCACATCCGATCCCCTCCCACGGGATGGTCCTCTTCAAATCCTTCCCTCCTCAGATAAATCTCTCTGGAAATGCTTATAGATATGCCCAGAAGTCAGTCTCCTAAATGACTCAAAATCCTTTTAGTGACAATGAAATTTAGCTGTCATGGAGGCTGTAAATGACTCCCAGAGTGTGAACCAGCTCAGAATTTGATTGGAGGCTCATCCCGTCTCTATAACTGTCATTTCTAACAGACCCCAACAACCCATTCCTGAATTAGGCAATGCATGCCTTTAGTCTGTGACTGATCCAAACTACAGACATCTCCTTAGGGCACAGTGAACTTGAGCCTCCCAAAGAATCTACTCAGAGAGAAGCCAGCAGACTGAATAAATTCACATGTGACACTTCTCTCTCTTATTTCCTCTTGAGAAAGAGGGGACATGCTGTTCCCGGATGGGAGCCTACAGCTACCAAAGTTTCCCCAGATCTTGGCCTTCACTGGCAAATTTAAGTGTTTCTATAGCCACGTTTCTATAGCCACGTTTCTATATCCATGTTTCTATATCCACATGTTGTATGTAGCCACATGTTTCTATGTCCACATTTTTATATCCACATTTCTATATCCGTGTTTCTATATTCACATGCTGTATGTAGCCAGTGATAACATCCTCCAAAGTGATGGGTTAGACATGGGAGCATGCTTCTTACTGTCTTTAAGAGAGTTTGTCTCAGGAAGCCCACCACTGAGTCCTTTCTCCCCCTATGCAAACACATCTTTCATTCAGCCAGAGATGAAATTGGTTTCTTAACACCGTAGAATCAGAGGGAGCCCGTGACTGCCTTGTCTGGCTGCACACTGCGGAAGTGATGTTCTGATGCTTCAAAGCTAGCTCACAGCTTCAGCCACACTGTTATACAAACGTGCTCTGACAGAAACCAACACATGGTCAGAATCCAATTGCCTTGAGACCTCAATGCTTTGGGGTAGCCAAAACTAGCCAAGGCGGGGGGGGGGGAGGTGGAGAGGAAGAGAGAGAGAGGGATCTAGTTAGCCTCAGCTATTGCAGTCATCCAAAGCATGGAATCAGGAAATTAGACGCGGCAGTAAAGAATTCATCCCAAGACTCCAACTCAGTCTCCTCCTCAGATGACTTCAGCATCAGCTGCAAACATAGGAGGACTTCAAAGTTAAAACCACCCCCTGAGCCTGCCAACCGACAGATCCATGAGAAAGATTTACAAACACTGACTTCAGGTGACCAAAATGACAGTATTATTTAAAGAGAAGTGTATATAAAAAATAAAACAAAACCAAAAACATCTCCTAAATTGATCTTACCATTTTTTAAATGAGCCTGCTAGGGATGTTTGTTTCTGTTGTTGCTGCTATAGAGTTTTGATGCTGGAATAATTGAAGCTAACTTTTAATTAGAGGGCGTTAAGGGTAAAGATAGTAATGTTTGCATTTGTTTTGGGGTTATCTGATTAAAACAGCAATCTTCTTCTGCAATCTTCATAAAGAATCAGTGCTTAATCCTCAATTAAAATGCTTTATAAAAGCAAGTAAGATTGGGTTTATTCAAGCAGGTTAAATGTCGCTTCTCTAATGCAAATAATAGATTTGATCACGGAGAGAATGAATATCTACCATGAAACTAATTTTCTATCATTTGATGCCAATTAAGGTGTAATTGCATCCTCAGCACCAGCAGCCCACTCCGGCTGCTGCAAGTGCAAGCACATTTGGTTACATCTGTTGAACTTGGGGAAACTCTTACGAGGGTCATTATTTCTAGAAGAAAACAAAACTTGAAATGGGGAATTCTTCTCTAATTCTCTGTGGAGGTGGACCTTAAAATCAGATAAAAGCTGCCACACAAATTGAGTTCATGCCCACGAGCTTGTTGCCCAAACGAGCTCAGATAAGCAAGGTTACACCCAACTTCGAGTTCATTTAATCCTTTTTGTCTACACAAGCCCATTTGTACTTGGGATGGAATTTTCCTTTAGTGAAGCACATTTTCTTAACGTGTGGCTGTGATGCCACCAGTAGAGCAGGACTTTAACTGGGATGTGAGGTAGGTACTGGTAACGAGATGGTCACGTTTGCTGGTTAGGACTTTGTCTGGTGGCCAAGATATTCCACCAGCCTGCCTATTTCCCTCACTTAGGAAGCCACAGGGTACCTGTGGCTTGCAACTTTTCAACTTTCTTGCACCCACTTTTACCCAGTTTTACATCCCTGAGCTTCTGTGTTTCTTTTGGGAGGAAGAAAGATTTGGGGGTTACATCCATGAACTTGGTCATGTGAAAGCTGACTTCTTGATCTCCAATCTTAATAGCAAATAAATGAGATAGGAATACAGGAAGAGGAGAGGTCTTCAATTACCCAGAGACACGTTCACTCTACCAAGCTCTTTGGATGAAGCTCCTATGTTAATGCCTGCACGAGAACATCATGCTGGGACCAGATTTCTACCAAGGCTGATGTTAGTGTTTCTAATCCAGAGACATTTCTGTTATTTCATGCAAACTATTCACACTATGAATCCAATTATCCCAGATTATCTCAGCCCACCACCCAACCAAACATGAAGGTCAGAGCAGCCCTGGCTCCATTCACAGTGGGTGATGTGGTAGTCTGGGCAGATAAGCATATAGCAGCCTTTTTCTTTTGGGCCACCAACCAGCTTCCAAATCACGACATGGAGACTTCTTATTAGTTACGTATTAGTTACGAATGCTTGCCCTTATCTTAGCTCTTATTTTAATCTGTTTCTCTTTATCCCCATCTTACCTTGGGGCTTTTTGCCTTTTTTTTTTTTTTTGGTATATCCCACTCTGTGCTGGCGGGCACCTCCCTCTTTTTCTCCTTTGTTCTCTTCTTCTCTCTTCTTTATTCTTCTCAGTCCTAGATTTCTCCTATTTATTCTCTCTGTCTGCCATCTCCACCTATCCCTCTCTTACCTACCTATTGGCCATTCAGCTTTTTATTAAACCAATCAGGTGCCTTAGGCAGGCAAGGTGAAACAGCAACACATCCTTACAACTTTAAACAAATGCAGCATAAGCAAATGTAACACACCTTCACATAGTTAAAGTACTATTCCACAATATAAACAAATATAACACCTTTGCCTAGTTAAAATAACATTCCACAACACAAGCATCGTCCAGCCTTAGAAGAGTCAGGAAGCATGTTTTCCTTGATGCCTACTTGGCAAATGTGACAAATTTTGAAGCAATAAATTCTGAACGTGGATATGGCAAGGTTGATGTTAGGGTTGGGTCAGGGCTTCACAGTCACTGTCTGGTTCTGGAGGATGAAACTGATTGGTTTGCCTTGGTCCAGAATCACGTAGGATTCCTTTCAGACATCTCCCAGCAGGTCAGAGTCATGCAAAGACACAGGAGACCAGATTAGAAAAGGGAAGAAGCCCACAGAAATACAGAGCTGTGGAAAATGTTGCCTCTGAGAGACCTATCTCCAGGGACACAGAAAGAGTGACCTAATTTTACAAGATCACTGTTCTTGGAAAGCAAAGTCTACCAATCACAGACTGAAACAACTGAATTAGCAGTTAAAAAACAAAAACAAAAACCTATGTTTCAAATAATTGAAAGTTTACCAAGTAATGAGAGAAATACATATGTTCTTGCAGGGAAATTAAGAGGATGGAGCCAGGTAAACAGAGAGGATGGCAAAGGCAGCCCAGAGTGACCCTCTCTGTCCTGATGGAGATGCTCAGCTCTCTGTCCTGATGGAGATGCTCAACTCTCTGTCCTGATGATGGAGACACTCAACTCATTGTCCTGATGGAGATGCTCAGCTCTCTGTCCTGATGATGGAGATGCTCAGCTCTCTGTCATGATGATAGAGATGCTCAGCTCTCTGTCCTGATGA
>JAQHUG010000107.1:1160356-1213797 GCA_028555095.1 Dicrostonyx torquatus | reverse complement strand
TCCTGATGATGGAGACACTCAACTCACTGTCCTGATGATGGAGATGCTCAGCTCTCTGTCCTGATGATGGAGACACTCAACTCACTGTCCTGATGGAGATGCTCAGCTCTCTGTCCTGATGATGGAGATGCTCAGGTTTTTAATCCCATAGCAGAGTTTACACAACCATGACTCACATTTGTCTGTTTAAATGGCTTGGCCTGTGAACCTTTAAAAATTCAGTGATGTTTCTCATTGTCTACATTTTTCCTCATTCTGGGATGTTTCGAGCAGGCATACCCCAATCTGTCACTAGGACTTCGTGAAGGGTGTCGCCTCTAGTGGTTCTTCTGCAATTTCTCGGAGTACAATTATAACAACTTGGTTTTACCTTTTATTGACTTCAAGCAAATAGAACTCAAAAGGCAAAATACAATAAGATTAATCAGAAATGTGAAATCCTATGAAGGCTTGAGGAGAATTTAAATGGAAATGATTTTTATTGTCACTAGAAATAATAATTGAGTGAAGGGCTGACACACAAAGTACAATAAGCCCTTGGCAACTGCAGATTTAACATTCATTGCTTTTAATGTTCTTAAGTGACCCTGAAAGCCCAAAGCATGGAATAACTTGCCATGTTGCTGACACATGAGTCTGAGTTGCTGGCTCGAGGAGGCAAGTTAACTGGTTGACTCAATACTAAGAACTCTGTTCTCTACTCTTTTTTTCATAGAAGGCAACAGATCTGAGGACTTGCCAAGCTCTCCACTCCTTCAGAGGCATTGTCAAGTGAGATATGGCACTGGTATTAGCAAAGGACATACATAGGATGTAGGCATAACATGCTGAACCACTGGAAGCTCGGCTAGGAGCACTCAGCAAATACCTCTCTGATCATTATTAAAAGGGACAATGCATGCTAAGTGTTTAGCACATCTGACACGTGGCAGGGTGTCCCCGTGTCCGCAGTCCTTCCCTTTGCTTCCAAAAAAGTTACTTCTCACAGATAAGTCACCTCTAATTAATAAGCAGGAAAGTGCCAGGGGCCAACTCTGCTTTTTTGTTTTAATTTTTTGGAATTTGAGCAGCAATTTTTGCAAAATCTGCTTAAGACAAGGGGTTTCTGCATAAAAGTCACACCTGACTTAGCAGTCTCTATTTATGGGGGGTGACAGGGGCATTGATAATACATTCTCTTAATCTACAGCCACACAGTGTGACAGGATTAGGGACCTGGGCCCATATGCAGATGTTAGGGTGTGTGGCAAAATTGAGACACTTCAATAAATTTGCTTGTGAAGATTAGGGATGGGTGTTTGATACACCCGCTTGGCTTCCTCGCTATCTGAACACAGCATCTCCATAATCCCTTTCACAGCGGTCTCATTAATGTGTCTTTCAAATGATATTACATTCGTATACGTAGCATGTCTGCTTAAAAAGTCAAATAAGGCTAGCTTTTCATTACGACAGCCTTTTCTGAACCAGTGAGTCTTTCCACAGACCGCACTGAAATAACTTCTCACCACGATTCCCTATTTGCATATCTGGTGGATAGTCCAATGAAAGAGGGTCCCAAATGCAACGATCATTGTTCTAATGCTCAGAGAGCTCATTAATGTCCCATGCATCCCTGAAACAGATTGTCATTAAAGGAACCCAAGATTTTCATTTTGTGTTTGTGCATGGAGGTGGAGGGGCTTGCGTTAATAACACCCTCCCTCCCCCATACCGGGGTTTGCAAAGCGCCCCACTCTCACAGGAACAACAAACAATAGGAATGGGGCAACTGTTTGGTTATCAAAACATGAATGTGATAATTCACATCAATAGGAATACTGAGACCCCGCCCCTTCAATCTAAATAACGAGAAAGCAGTTAGACATCTACAGGAGACTAGAAATTCAGGGTTGGCCTTAGAGGATTGTGATGGGATGTGCTCTTCCTCCCTCCTCTGCACCTTTCACTGCCTCAGGTTAGCAAAGTGCTCCAGCAACCATCAGCCAAGAAATGGCCACGTCATCTGCAAATGACAGATCACAGGTCTTAGCCTGAGTGATTGCAGAGGGGGCGGTGCTGAAGGGTTCAGAGTGGCCAGAACAAGACTTAAAAGCCATGTGAGATAGGGAGCAAAGAGGGCGGCAATTGCCTCGGAGCCCGAAATAGACTGAGCTTCGAATGCCAAAGGAAAAATCAGCGGCTTCTCCATCATTTCTTTAAAGGTCAAAATTTTTGTTGGTGGACTGGGAAAGCAGCGGATTGCAGATGCGTTTAACAGCAGGATATTTTCCGCTGCCATGACCAGTTAAGAAAGATTTTCTAAAACACACACCTGCTGGTAAACAGCTTGGCCCTACTCTGGGTCATTCGCCTTTTTCGGTCTCCTTGCTGCCTGGATTCTTACCTTGGTAGAGTCCCAAACCTCACATCCGTCAAAGCTAGGCTTTCAGTAAAGTCCATTACGGTTTCGGAGAGGTACCTCTGTGGCTCTCGAGGAGGTTTTATGGTGTGGGGCTGCCTCCTCCCAAATGCAGGAAATACACACACGAGGCAGACAAGTCCAGAACATGGACCTGTGCCATTTCCTCTGCACGCTGCAGTTCTGCAGCCAGCACCAACCCTGAGCGGGAGACTAAAACCAACTCCATCCTGCTACAACCTCTGAGAAGTCAGGGAAAGCTGAGGCTATCTATCGAGAGGTCTGGTAGAGGTGTCACCAGTGGTCTGCCATGGGACACTAGACTGTGGGCTATAAGTCAAACAATCTGTTCAGAAAATTCATCAGGTGGTCATGGTCGAGGTCATATTAGGGATGGGACATCTCCATTTCTCTCCACATTTTTTGGACACAGAAGAGAGTAGAGACTCAAGGAGGCCTTTTGAGCCCGTGGAAAACTCATCTCCAGGTTCAGATGTGGGAAGACAAAGTCATAAGTGTTTCTTCCCAGTCAAAGGCACATTAGAGTCGCCTGCTCTGTGAAGTTATTTGAACGCCTGGAGTCTTCTACAAGCCACACACTGGCAACATAGATGGCTGGCTAGATATGGCCTCTAAGAGCTAAACATTCATGCAGCCTGTATTTGGATTGAGATCGCAAAGTGTTTAGTGTGACTGTCCTGGACGTTTGGCTCCCCGGACATGGTTCATGCTTTCCTAGGACCTGGGCTGAGATATTTTGTTTTATTTATTTGTGTATGTGTGTGTTTGTTTATACACACATGTATTAACTGATGAGCCATCTCTAGTCATGCATTTCCACTTGGCAAAGAAACAAAAGACGTAAACATTCACTTTTGGACAAGTTATAGTGGTGTATACCTAAAAGCCAAGCACTGGAAGTTGTGACAAGATGGCCAGGAGGCCAAGGTCAAGTTCAGCTGATTCCAAGGCCATCTAGCTGTGTGAGACCCTCTCCGATAAATAAACAAACAAGCACTCTGTCTTCAGTAGGCTCCTTACTTTTATGAGTATCCCAAGCAAAAGAGAATCGTGATTAAGAAGGGGACACAAGCTATACCCTGTGTCCCCTACTTGAGAAGCAGGAATAACAGCACAGCTGGAGAGATGGCCAACCTTTTTGAGCACCCAGTGAGGAAGAGGAGAACAAGAAAGTTTCTGGAGTGTGGAGGAGGCGTCAGGGAACTGCTGCGGTCTCAAACTGGCAGCTGTCCGTCCCTTACTCACCTACAGAGACAGATCACTGTAGCCTTAGCTTGAGTTTTTGTTTCCCCTTTTCAGCTGCCGTCCTTACCTTCTCCCCATGCATGTGGGTCTTTCATCCGAGCAAAACAAAACCCAAGGGAACACAGTCCTGAGAATGAAGAACGCCAGAGTGCCCCGGTGTGAGAACTAGTGAAGGCTAGGGAACGGAAGGTGGCCGATCATGCTCAGAGCCTGGGGATTTAAGTTCGGACCTTAACTGTGATTCTTTTGAATGAGAAGACAAGAGAGGGAAGAATCCCACTTGGGATCGTTGATGCGCGTGTGCCACTGGCCCGCTTGCATCCACCCAGTGAGCCTCAGCATAGCAAGCTGTTCACATCAGGATTGCATTTGCCTGATGCTCCAAAGATGCACAGCACTCAAGGCTGGATGGGTTATGCTAAAATGCTAAAGTAACTTGCAAGCAAATGCATATCATAAGAAGAATTTAAGCAGCCTGTGGATGCCATAGCATTCATTTAGCAAGGATGTCTCCAAATGACACCAATCAAAGGACTGGGTCATCTCAACAGTAATTTCTTGGACGCCTCAAAATTCCTGCATTGATTTCATCCCCCTGTGGCTGAACATGAACTGTGCCCAGTCAAGCTGGCGAGGACTCAGGCAGGCTGTGCGGCTGTCACCAACTCCATCTGAGGAGTTTAAATCCTTAATGGGATCAGAGGTCTTATACACCATTCCTCCTGTGCAAGAGAGAAACTACCAATCTCTCACCACTGATTCCACAGCTGACACTTCTATTTTCCAGCTAACAATTATTGTCTGAAAGCAAGTCGATTATAAAAAGAAGCCTACAAAGTCTTTAGCAACTATGAGGAATCTTGATGGAATCTATCCATTCCATAGGGAAAATGGCAGCATAAATTGTCCGAAGACAGCTGGTTTTACATGTGTCTACACGCCATCATGACACTAATCATTAGGACGTTAACGGCCGTGCTTCTTTGTATGTCCACAATGATGCTTAATGCTAACGGTCTCCTTGGTGGAACCTAGCTTCACATGGAGGTGGGCCTCTGGGCACACCTATTCAGAATTCTCTGGGTAATCAATGAATTGAGCTGGCACCATTCCCCGGGTGGGATCCTGGACTCTGTCAGCAGAGAGAGATGAGTGCCGGCATTCACCTGTTCTCCTCTTCCACCTGTGGATGCCATGTGACCAGCAGCTTCCATCTCCCACTACTTTGACTTCCCCACCAGGATGACTGAGGCAAAATAAACCCCTTCTCTCTTTAGTTATTTACATCAGGACATGGGGTCACAGCAACAGGAAAAGGAACTAAGTTATCCCTCCAACCACAACGGCATAGGAGAGGAAAGAAATCTTCCATTTCTGGAAAAGCTGGGCACTTGTCTTGGCCTCCAAATCCCCCCTCTCAACACCCCACAGGCACTGACAGCCTTACTGCTCTGTGGCAGTAACTCTGGTGCTTTATCCCTTTGCTTTTCTCTGCCCCTTCTCTGCTATCATTATCTGAGCAAAGGTGCTCCCATCTTAGTCAATCATTCATTCTATTGCCCCAGTAATTAGTTTAAGTGTGGGTACATGGAAGGTGCTTGAGAAGATAGGCCTAATGGGTGGGGGAAGATCTCAGTATTAGTATGTCCCAGAGGTAAAAACATAACACATCCAATTCTACAGCACTTGCTATAGAACAGTAAGATGTTGTGGGTGGGGATTGTTGGCTTAGGTTCAGGATCATAAGGTAGGAAAGAGACACGAGTACAACAACCCAGATGCTAACAAGCAGGGACTTGGGACAAAGAAGCAGGGTGAGGGCTCTTGGAATGAGTTAGTTCCATCATGGATAGGTTGGTAGGAAATAAAGCAAAGCACCCACACTCCCTTGCTAGCATCTATGTATGGACTCCATTTCCTTGCCAGGCTAGGACACAGCAGTGTTCTGTGCTGTTGAATCCCACAGCCACCAGTATCAGGACAAGTAAGCCTCTACTTCCTATGTACTTAGCTTGGGGTGTTTTTAAATAAACACAACAATAAGCCCTGATTCATAGAGTCACTCATCGGCTTCTTCACCACAAGGAAGTGGAGAGACACACGTATGTAGGTACCTGTGGGTGTGCATACTGAGACCAGAACTGGACCTTGGGTGGCCTCCTCTATCACCCCCCACTTCATTGCCTCGAGGCAGGTCTTTTACTGACCTGCAGGCTCACCTGTTAGCCTAGGCCAGCTAGCCCGCAAGTTCTCAGGATCTGCTGGGCTCCGTCTCCAATGCTGGCTGTGTATACATAGCCTGTTTGACTCTTTTTGTGAGTGTCAGGGAGTCAAACTCAGATCTCATATTTGCAGAGCAAGCGCTCTTACACAGTTAGCTGTCTCCCCCTGCCCCAGTGACTCTTTAAGGTGTACTTTCCCTGCTTTGCATGCCCACCGTGGCTCCTGTCTTGGGTCACTCTGTGCCTCCTATGTACACAGTTGTTTGATAAACTGCACACCATTGCCTTCTGCTCCTCTACCAGTGACGTGCAGCCGGTATTGTGAGCCTCACTTGCTCTCCTAGACCAATGGAGAAGCCCATCCCCTAAAACTGCTTTTATGTCTGCAAAAGCCACATGAGTCAACAGAGACTTTTTAAATAAAGCATTTTCAAGCTCAGCATTGTGACTTACCAGCTTCTGGCAGCTTCTGACAAAACACAATCTCATCTGCTCTCAATTATCATTTCTGCCACTTAATAATAGCTGGGTGGCCTTAGGCAAGATTGTTAATTTCTCAGAGATCCAATGCTCCACATGTGTAGAATGCTAAATCGCATTTGTATCAAAGGGTTGGCAGATTCACATAAACCAGCACAGGTAAAGCACATGCCCCCTGCTGGAGATTTTGGTGCAGTGCAGGCAGCCTTTCCCTCCTGAAATGGCGCCCACTGATGGAGGAGGCATCCCAACATTGCTCCCAGAGATGTTTCATATTTCGAAAATAATAATTCCTATTTATTTAGTTATGTTTTAGGTTATTCATTCATTTATTTACTTTGTGTATGTGTGTATATACATATAAGGCATACTTGTGAGTATGTAAATACACAGGCTCTTTGTGAGGCTCCAAGTTTGGAGCTCTTCTTTATGTGAGGAGTGTGGTTCTTTGAGTGAGAATGGCACCGACAGGCTCAGTATTTGAAGGCTTGGTCCCCATTGATGGACCTGTGTAGGAAGGGTTAGGAGGCATAGCCTTGTTGGAGAAGGTGTGTCACTAAAGGTGCGCTCTGAGGTTTCTAAAGACCTCACCATTCCCCATGTCTCTCCCTGGTTTGTGCTTGTGGATCAAGATGTGAGCTGTCAGCTACCGCTTCTGCACCATACCTGCCTGCCTGCTGCAGCCATGCTCCCCACCATGGCAGTCATGGACTCTACCCCTCTGCAGCTATGAGCACCAAATTAAACGTGTGCGTGTGAGAGAGTCTGTGTGTGTATGTAAGTGTGTGTGTGAGAGAGTGTGTTTCATCACAGCAATAGAAAAGTACTAAGACAGGAGATAAAGAGATCGTGTCAATTTTTTTGTGATTCTTATTATCGGGGAAGGCTGTCTACACGCAAATACAGACATACCGAGAGAGAGAGAGATACACAAACAGGCACACACACATAGGTGTACATATACACATAGACACACACATAGGTGTACACACACAAGTACAGATATACAGAGAGAGATATATACACACAGGCACACACATAGGTATACACACACATAAGCACACACACACACACACGAGCGCACAGACTTCTAGGATAAATTTGAAGAATAGCAAAAGCATCTTGAGAAAATTGCATCTAAAAATCAGTGGTGATAATGAAATGTTTCATCCTCCCTCCATTTACTGAAAAGTGTTTAAAAGCCTAACAGCAAATCCAGGGAATTTGCTCGCACAGAAAACAATCCCAGGCCAGAGATGCTTGCACTCGGGCATTTTACAGCCAACTTCATTCAGATTTCTCATTTCACAATCCTTCTACCCCGCCGTGAAAGGAACAAGAGCTCCCAGGAATATCAGGACTTTTAGGGCTTCAGACTCGGTCGGCAGGTCTTATCTGATCTGAGTGATGCTTCAACTGTGCTAACGCGAGCATTCAGCATCAATGGCTGTGGCTTAGATCCAAAGCGCCATGCTTAGCAGTGAATGGCATGTTTAACTTCTGCCTTTTTCATAATCTGAAGACTGATCTGAAGTTATACAATAAAAAAAGATCAATGTTTAAACTCTAAAAGACTATTAGGTTCAGAAATCTCTCTGACAGACTTCATCTGTCCTCGGGTCACTATTTTAATATGTGATTAAAGTACAGTAATGCCACACGTGGGGATAGGAGACCATCTTCAGGATTAGGCAACCCATGCTCAGCCTCCCATCCTTCTCTTCTCAGTTGAGCAGAAACCTCAGTCCCGGCTCATCCCTGCCTGTGAGTCTGCTCCTCTGGTTGTTATCACATTTTAATTCCTAAATAAATAAACCTGCCTGCCCACATCATCTACGCTATGCTTTCTCTTTGTCCAAAAAAATATCTTCTTGTTATTGCAGAAAACGCTTGATAAAAGCTGCATGTGGGGAATGGTTCAGTCGGTAAAATGCATGCTTTGAAAGACTTCCGTCCCCAGAAGCCACATAAGAAAGGCCGAAGTCTAGGGTGGTGATCTCAGTGACCCCAGCTTGTAAGCCCAGAGCTGGGAAAGCTCAGACAGGTGGGTTCCTGTGGCTTCCTAAGAGACCTCGTCTCAAAAAAAATAAATAAATTAAAGGTGGACTCTGCCTGAAGAATGCCACCTCTGAATGCCCCTGACCTTACATGCTCCCACACACATGCACGCACACACACCTCCAGGAGGTTGTCTTCCTCAGTCCAAATCCATCCCCGTCTCCCTGTGAATCCTCTGGGATGCCGCCTGTTTCTGTAGCTGTGCCAGGAGCTCCTGAGCACTATGGTAGCCATTCTCCTTCACGTCACACAGACTCCGTTTAACTTTCAGCCATTCCCTAGGAATGGCTGCCTCTACGCAATCCACTTACACAGTTGTAACTACAACCACAAAACTACTGTTGACTGCAGTCCCCCAGAGACCTGTTCATTACCTGTCATTAAATGTTTTAAAACTTTGCATAATTGATCTGGCCAATAAGTCATCATTGATTTATGGGTTTCTGTGCTGAAGAGCCTACTTTTTAAAAATTCATAACCCCAGTGTGTGTCTTTACAATCCATTAGTGTTTACGTACCTACCGACTTAGCATTGATTGACCTTGGACCGGGATTCTCGTGGACTTTTTTGATTTCTTTATATATATAGGAAAACAATACTTCAGCATTATCCCTTGACAGATACACTTTGATTTTTCCCCCTCCTTCAAAATGAAAACTTTACTTGAAATGATGAATAAGTAAAGCATACTCCATACACCGTTCTTCACTCTTATGTAGGCGTGTGGGCTGTGTTGTGCGGACCTCCTTTCCCTGCCACCAGACTCGAGTGTGTCAATGTTCTAAAAGGCTTTGAAAGTTTTATGATGATTCCAGCGGATGCAGGAGTAATAGCTGAAGAGTGAAGCTATTAGTTTTAATATTTATATTGAGTGCTCTGAAACATTAATGTGACAGGATGTAGGATCAGTGCAGTGGGATACAGCTCCTTCACAGCCACCTCCACATGCAAGAGGGGAAATCTCTCCGTGTGCTTCTGTTTATTTTTCTGAAATTCTGGGGCCAAAGTTCAGAAGCTTTGAGAACTGATTTTTTTGTTTTGGGGCTTGTTGCTTTGTTTTATTTTTTTCCTTTTTCTGAAATTTAAAGTTCTGAGCAACAAATACGCTCACTCACCTGGAGCTCGTACTACCCTGGAAAACAAGAGTAGAGGGCCAGATAAAGTCAGCACATAGATTTGTTAGGTCTACCTTCCAGCAGCCCTCTGCGTGCCCCCACTGAAGGTCATCTTTCAGTTCAGCGACACTGGGTCCTGCCTGCGCTCTCAGCTGTGTCTTAGGAAATCTTAAAGAATGGCCATCATAAAGCTGGATGCAGACGGTTTTCCAGGGAGGCCTGCTCACAGCGTTCCTGCGTGAGAGGAAAAGCAAGGCTATTCTGAGTCCTGGCAGCTCTACAACCTCGTGCACATTCATCCATGTCTTCAAGATCTAGTTGTTGGTCTTAAAAGGTAAGAACAACACTTACGCAGGCATACATGGCTTGCCCATGCACCACCATGCAGCAAATTATTCCTGTCATCACCACAACCAAATGAGCAAGTGTCTTGAAGATGTACCTGAACCTACAATGGGGTTTCCAAAGTTATAACATACAGGTCTTATTAGCAAGGTATTAAAAGTCTATTGGGAAATAAGAAATTTTGTCCACTTAAATCACTAAAGAGCCAAGATGTTTTGGAGTTGCAGCAGACCTAGGAGACCAGGGTTGAAAGGCTAGAGCGAGTGCTGTGGTTAAAGGTGCCTGCTCCTCCATAGGACCTGGTTTTGTTTCTCAGCACCCCTGCTGGGCAGCTCACAAGCACTTGTAACTCTAGCCCTCATTTGGCATCTGCAGGGACCCACGTGCTTGTGACACAAATACACACACAGACAGACACACACACACACCTAAGTCAGCATCTCAGATCTAGAGACAACAGTTGTCGCTGAAACCCCCCAAAGCTTGGTTTCCTCTTGTGTGAGATGGGGCACATACATCTACCTCACATAGTCACTGTGATGAATATAGATAGACCACGCTAATAACATCCAAGGACAACAGCCAACTCCTAAAGATGTAGACCCTTCAGACAGACTCCGGTGTGAAGAGTCAGATGAACCTGAGGTCACAGGAATTGCCACTTATGGCGATGAACACACACATGCATTACGGGATGTGAGAGAAAGGGAGCAAAACACAACAAAGGCCAGTGGGCATGTCTTTGCTATATGACACGCCATCAAGGCGGTCAGATGGGAGATGGACATGTATGGGCAATTTCAATATTAACAAGCCAAGAAGAGCAAATATGAAAGGAGGTCCAACTTGAGCAAAAAGCGAAGGAAAGACTGCCAAGCCATGTCATCATGGTAGACAATGCTGCCAAGGTTGGGAATATTTAAAATATCCATTTGCAAACCAGCAGACAGAAGCTCGACCCTCCACCCTTCGGTTCTGGATTCTAAACCTGCAGCCCCGCCCCCGTGCCCCATGTATTTTCTCCTTTTAGCTTGCAGACTTTCCTCAAAAACGTGGACAGTGTCAACTGTTTGTATTTAAGATGAGACAGTAAAGGCGTGTAGACTCCTTCTTTGCAGGACCCTTGATCTGATAAGGGATCTCCTTCTCAACCGCCTGGCTTTGCCATAGGTAAGTAGTGATGTCTGGTTTTTTTGTTGAAGGACCCACAAATGTCAGAGGTCTTTTCTCTGAGATCCTCCAATTCCTAAAGAATAGAGTCCTAAAGATTCCTATCTTGGTACCATTCAGAACTGGATGCATCTGTTCTGTGAGCATAGATGGGAAAGGATGTGGAGGTTCCTAGGACTAGCGACGCAGACAGTCACCTGATATATCTGTTTCTGTTTGCACCTTGGCCTTCACCTCCCCCAAACCAGAGCCTCCTTGGTGCTGTTTTCCCAGAAACAACATCTCTGCTGTGTTGGTGAATTGGGTAGGGTGAGTGTTAAACTAAAGAGCACACTCCCAGCTAGTGCAGGCTCTGCAGAGAGCCTGGGGTTCAAACACCAGATACCAAAACCCACTCCTTCTCATTCCTGCTCCATCTTGGTTCCTCTCTAGTGTGTCCCTCATCCCAACACTATAATACTTATTTTTGACAAGTAAACTCAAGTACTTCTTTACTTATATTGTTGACTGTAAGTATGTGTGTTTTAACTTGCTCTGCCTGCTGAATTATTTGGCATTCTCCATCTTCTTTCTTTCTTCTAGAAGAGTCTTTATCCCTTCTTGTCTACTATCTCCTTCTCTGCTTCTTGGTCTCTGTGGCTTTATGTCATTTTGGATTTTGTTTCTTGATTATTTTAATGGACAGTCAAGTGGGATCAGAAAGAGATGGGTACATGATCTGTCTTCCAGGTTCAAATGGAAATTTCCAAGGTGTGGGGCAGAGGTGGTGGTTGTCCTCACAAATGCTCTGCAGACCTGGGGAGACATCCACAAATGAGGGGTGTTTCATATGAGCCACAAGTGGGAAGGTGAGCGTCTGATCACATCTGCTCCCCTTTCCCTAAACACAGACTCAAGAGAGCCATGTCGTGAAAGGGAACTGGACTGAGGGGCATGGGAGCCTTCAATACCTGCCCTCAGGATTTCTTAACAGCCCATAACTTGCCAACAAGCGATGAGGTAGTTGGCTTTCCTGCTACACACACACACACACACACACACACACACACACACACACACACGCTCTTAGCCATGAGGAAGCAAAGGCCAGTGAGGCAGCCTTCTCAAGGCCAGAAGCTCACAGGGAGGCTGGGAGGAGAAAGACTGTCACACCAGGTCTGTTGACTTTCTACTTTATTTTCAAGGTCTCCAAAGGCTGTTGTTCCAGCCCCACCTCTTCCTTATTAGGAGCTGAGAGAGTGGATCTGGCTGCAGACACTCAAGGCACCAGGTAAGTGTTGTCCCTACAATCCTAAGTATCTTCCAATGACCTTGAAGAAGAGACACCATGACAATGGAATCCAGACTCCCTGTGACGTATCACTAATGCCCCAAAATCCAAAGCAAGAAACCCGTGACAACACAGCAGTGCCTCATGCACCCCCCACCTCTCCCCACTTTCCTCCCTCCCCTCGTGCTTCTCCATTTAAAGGATTTGCTTGAGCAGCCCTCCCAAATGCCCACACAGTGGCAAATAAATATGCTTCTTCTTTCTCTCTGGCTATGGGTCCTTCCCTATAAAGGTTGCATAGCAAACATTTTCTATTCCAAATGTCAAAGCAACTATGGACTTCCCTGAGGGGACATTTTTCCAAAAGTCTGTGAAATCAGCTTGGCAGGCCATGAGAGACATAACACAGCAGCTATACATATCCCTTAAAAAATCTCAGAAACGGCACCCTCAGAGTCCCCCGCCCTGCCCCGTTAGCAAATGCAAACAGCCAGATCCAGGGTCCTGGGCTCATCAGGTTTGTTGGGCGGCAGACACAGCAGTTCCCTCAAAGTCAAGACCATGTCCCTCAGTCATCTGTGTAGTCTCCTCAAAGATTTTCAGAGCTATTGCTCTCCTTCCAAAGAAATAATTGGGTTTAAAACTCTTCTGTGGGTAAAACTCGCATACCCTTGCAGTGTTGCCCTCTGGAGAAGCCGAGCTCTTGGTGGAAATGTAATCATGACAGCAGCTTTTCTACAAATGTCCCCCTCTGTGGAGTTCCAAAGCACTGAACACACCATGGGGTGCACCACAGTACACTGATTCAGATTGGGCATGAGCTCTGACAGCCTTCCAGCAATCCCTGCCCTCATTCTCCATAAGGTAAAGGGAGAAAGAAGACCAGCTGTAGGAAGATAGGGGAATCAGGAGTTCTGGTGTTGCCCTAAGCCAGCCTAGGCTGTATGAGACTGTCTCAAAAAAAAAAAAAAAAAGAAAGAAAGAAAGAAAGAAAAGACAACAATAGCATGAAAAAAAGAAAAGGGAGGGAGATAAGGATGGAGGGAAGGAGGGGGGAGGGAGGAAAAGAGGGAGGGAGGAAAAGAGGAGAAAAGGGAGGGAGGGAGAAAGGGAGGAAAGGAGGGAGGAAGACAGAAAAGAAAGTGAGTTGCATTTTCATCGCTGCCTTCTCTTTTGGCCAGAGTCAAGGGTTTGGGTCTTGCTCATCATCTCCATTCTCTAGTCTGAGGAAAAGAAGAGTAGCCACATTAAAAGATACTATAGGGAGGGCCCCTGACGCTGAGCTGTGTGGTTGGGGTAGAAGACCCCTGGGATGCCCCTTCCCACACTGAAGAGGCTCCCACCTGCAGCCACATGGCTCGGGGAGGCTGGGCGCCACTACCATGAGCAAGTGTACAAGCGTACGGTGTGGAGATGGTAGTGAAAGGAAAGCGCATCAGCTGTAATCTGTGGAGAGAGGTGGCACTAGAGATGTGAGGGTGAGGAGGGACTGTCTCACCTGTGCAGCCACCTAAGGCCATGGGGATAGCCAAAGGTGCTGACGCCAAGAGCCATGTCTGGGTCTGTGACCTTACAACAGAAGAGTCTGAGTCAATGTCTGTGACCCATGTCAACATGAAAGACCATTGGCTATCTCCTGGTCTGGGCTGTTGCCTGGGGCCATGTTGATGTCCAAGGGCAGTGTAAAACTGGGCCTCCCCCTACCTGGCTGTGGCACTCTGAAAAGGTGGCCCCACACCTGTGCACAGGTAGCACAGTAGAGTGGGTCCTGTAGAATGTGTATGGGTGAGCCACCCAGAGGGAATGTCTGGAAGAGCTGGCCCTGAAGGCCTGAGAGTGGATGAGCTGGTCCTGCCCCTCACCCGAGCTAAGTGGGAGAGCAGGCCCTGGTGGTGCAGGCCTGGAGAGTGGACAGACTCACCAACTCAGCTACCACCCAGGCCCAGACCTAGGGCTTTGAGTTAACCCACCCAAACATCTACTCCATCTAAAAACTGCTGGAGCATTTAAAGGTGCTGGCCCTGAAGAGCCAAAACTGTAGGATACCCATGACATAGGACAACACCAGGATATCTGAGAGGGGTCCCGGTGAGGATCCGGTATTGATAGTGTAGCAGAAGACAGGAGCCTGCAACAAGACCAATGACTCATTGCAATGAACATTGCAAGCAAAGCTGGGCAGAAAGGCAGACTGGGGGACATATTGTGACACACCTCAGCTTCCACAGTGAGATTTTTTTTCTCTTTAATTTTCAATTTTTATGGTTTAATTTTTAATTTTTTATTACATTTACTTTTTTCCTTTTTGGGAGGGAATTGAAAGGGCTTAGGGTGGATGTGGAGGGATAGGGGGAGGAGTAGGATTGGGGTGCATGATATGACATTTACAAGGAATCAATAAAGTTTTTTTAAAAAAGAATCTATGGAGATTATCAGTTAGAATATAAGCTGCTTGCCTCACAGGTCTGTGTGAAATGAAGAAATCACGGTGTTTGGGCATCTCAGTACAGGGAGAAGGGCCCAGAGAGTGTGATCTCACACTCATGGCAACTCTGTACTTTGCTGAAGGTGGGAAACCCTGCTGGTCTCCTTGGGCCAAGGGGTGACCTCATACTCTGTCTTTGCTCTTGAGCTTCCTCCAGAACTTGGGTGTTCTTGAGAGCTTTGTTCTCATATGGGACACTGCTCTGTTGTGGGACTGCTACAGGAGCTTTTGACCTCTGTCATGAGAGGAGCTCCACACACTTTGGAGCCATCTACTTGTCTTAACCATGACACCAGTGATTCTGTCCCTTTCAGCTACTGCATCAGAACCAGCCTTTGGGAAATGCTCTGCATTCTGAAAACTCCCCTAGCTGAGCTTGGTCAGGAAACAGGAAGTGATGTTTTCACCAATAAGAGCAAGGATGCTTCCATTGGTGTACTGAGGTATGGAACCTTTGGTGGTCTTCTAACCAAGCTTGTCGGGGAAGATAGGACTAGGAATGTGCTTGATTATAGATTCTCCAACACATTTCCTCCTCTACAGCCATGTCCCCACGTCTCCACCCACCTCTTCCTTCCCTGGACTATAAGTAGCTGCTCCCCCTTCTCATCCAGATCTAGGGAACCATCTCTTGTGGGTTTCCCTGCCCTTTGCCTACATCGTGGTAAAAAGTCTTTTGTGGGGGAGAGGGGGAGTTTCTTTTGATTACCCAGTCAGGGTACACCATCTGTCTCCTGCTGGGACACAGACTAGCACAGTTCATAAAATGAAATTTACCAAAGCAAAAGGCGTAGCCTATGCAGACAGTGAAATAAAATAAGGATGTTATTTAGTTAACAGTCATAAAAATAAACATAGCCCGAGGACAAAATCTTGTTACACTCATCACATGTAAGAAAGCATTAAGTGGTAACAAAAAAAATGTATCAATAATATGGGTTTTCTATACTTAGTAAGTCTATGGTTTCAAGTGTTGCAAGAGATACAAAAACTTGTAAAACTTAATCTTTCTTTTGAATTTCTAATAAAAGAAACCTCAAAAAATTGGGTTCGGCAAAAGAGCATGGAAGGATATAGTTGCAACCCTAATATAGACTTCAATGAAATGGCTATAGGAAGAAGAGTAAGGTTATATGGAAACCAACGATGAAATCAAAGAAGTTAAATCTGTATGGGAGGCAGCAAAGAGCAGAATCACCACTGAGCAGGATGAAGCCATTAGCTGTGAAGAGCTTTCCCTCACAGCACAGAGAAAATATCCAGAGGACCATGGGAAATCAGCTCAGATCTGAGTGACACTCCTAACAGGCCACATACAATATTAATATTCAAAAAACTGGATTGCTACTACAACAGAATGATTATTTAGAAGACATGATAAAAAAGAACTTGGTTGTGTTAGGTTTTCAGTGTGTGTTCTGGGGGCTTGTGCTGTGACTATCTTTGCTCTCATTGGTTGATAAATAAAGCTGATTTGGCCTATGGCAAGGCAGGATAGAGCAAGGTGGGAAATCCAAGCAGAGATACAGGAGAAGGACAGAGTCTGGGAGGTGTCACCCAGCCAGGGAAGCAAGACATGTAAAAGATTAGGTAATAGGCCACAAACCATGTGACAAAGTATAGATTTAAAAAGGGGGGCTAATTTAATTGTAAAAGCCAACTAATAATAAACCTGAGCCGTCAGTCAAGCATTTCTAAGCAATATTAAGCCTCTGAATGGTGGGTAGGAGAGAAATTTCCATTTATTTTTGGCTCTCCAACAAGGTACATGTGCATCCACATAAAGCCTGAGGAAGCTTAAAAAGACCTTCTAGATACACAAAAACGAGACAAGAACAGCTTCATAGTCCATGCCTCTCATTGCAGGCTGCAGTGCAGAACCATGTCCTCTGACCCCAGGGGCCTTCAGCTGAACATGGCTGACTCCTGCAATCTCTCACAGGCTGCAGGACAAAAAGGTTTCTCCCAGGTGCTGCCTGCGGTTATGATCCTCTGCATTCTTACTCTCAGCCCTGTGACAATCTGCTCACAGGTGCCTCTCCTCCCCCTCAACTCCGTTCACTGGAGACTCCAATTCTTGGTACAGAGCCAAGACCCTCCCAGCCCTTCATCTCTGTCTCTCTAGATCGTTCTTTGTGTTCCTATAATCTACTTGTACCTCCTCCTCCCACCGTATCTCCAGCTCCCTGGGAACCCCACCTCCTGGTGTGCAGAGGATCCCCTCAGCCTTTTCTCCTATCCACTGCCTTTATTCCTGACACCCACTGGCCTGAAGAAGTACACCCTACAAGGGAAGGTACAATACCCATCCTCTCCTAAGGCCCAGAGAGTGAACAGAAACTAAGAAACAGAACACCCACCCAACAAAGACAAGACCAATATCAACATCTACAGGCAACTCAACCACACCAGACACCTGAAGTATCAGAACAAAAACACAAACATGAATGGCCAAAAAATATGCCTCCAGCAGAATCTAGTATCCTAAGTAGGCCTCGAGAAAGGCGATCTCGCTAAAGCACAAGACAAGGACTTCAAAATAGCAATTATGAATATGTTCAAGGTCTTTAAAGAGAATATGAGTGCCTTAAAGAAATCCGTGAAAACACAGCAGTGAAATGAAATAATTAAAACAATTCAAGGCATAAAAGCAGAATTTAACAAAGGAATGGATCCACAAAAGAAAACCCAAACTGAAATAAAACTGGAAGTAAAAATTTTAGGATGTCAAACAAAAGCCTCAGAGGTAAGGCTCACCAACAGAGCAGGAAATGTGGAAAAGAGGATTTTAGGTGCTGGAGACAAAGTAGAATAAATGGATATCTCAGTAAGAGAAAATGTCAAATTCAAGCTCAAAACATCCAGGAAACCTGGAATACTAGAAAAAGGCAAAATCTATGACTAATAGGAATAGAGAAAGGAGAAGAAACCCAGGTCTGAAGCACAATTAGTAAAAACTCAGAGAGAGAAATCGGAGTTCAAGCTGAAGATCAGAAAAGCAAAGCAGCCGGGCACCGGCTCTCACCTCGACCTCAGTCTGAAGTGGCGAGCCTGCCTCTAGGAATCTCAGAAGGACACTTGACTGAGAGCTGTCTCCTCCCATTTTATAATCCTCTCTAGGACTGGGATTAAAGGTATGTACTGCTCATTTTTTATGGCAACTAGTGTGGTTACTGGGATTAAAGGTGTGTGTTACCATAATCTGATCTGTAAGGCTGACCAGAAGGCCAGTTTTACTCTCAGATATTCAGGCAGTCTTTATATATTAAAATACAATTGAAATGCCACTACATTTCTCCTTTTCATCTAAAAAAGAAGGCTATAACTAATATAAGAAAACTATATACAATAAGTAAAATGTCTATAAAATACATCAACAATGTCTAGTTTGTTTGCATTTGACAAATTCAGAGAAAACATTTTATATCTATCCTGTCTTGGTGAGTCCAAAGCCTTATACTTAATTTACTTTCTGTAATAACTTGCTTTCTGTGCCTGGTAAACTCTAAGTACAGCCATCTAATCTTCAACTTCCTCAGAAACCCAGGAAGGAAATAATATTAATGGAGTAAGCAGGAAGTGCAAGCAAGTGGCTTCCAAAAGATGTGAGAAATGACAGAAATAGCTGACAGCCTGGACAGTCACACAAAGTTCCTCTGCAATATTGGGGCATCCATCTTCAGCCTACAGGCCTAGCATATCCGACAGACTTTCTGTGAAGCAGGATATTTTGTGTCCTGCTTGTCTGATTAGGACAGCATAACATCAGCAGTTGAGGCAGGGGCATTTTCTTGCCCAGTGACTTAGTTTTACCAGAAAGAAAGTAAACTGCACGTGAAGTTTCTTTGATGCCCATTATCTTCTCTGAAGTAGATTGATGCTGCCAGGAGCAGACATTGTCATAAAAAAGAAGAACCTGGGATATTAAAAAGGCTTAAATGCCATATTCTGTAGATCTCTGAAGTGTTTTAAGATGACTTGCTTACTTAAATTGTATTTTTGTTTGACCTTGAAAACATAGCTAATATAACTACAAGTTCAATTATACTAGGTGATTATCTACTAACCTATATTTCTTTATTATCCTAAACAGTTGATAATAATAATTTTCAAGGACTAGAAATTTGCATTACATTGTTAAATGAGCTGTATAGGTACAATTACAAGATTAGTAATGTATAGACAATATTTTTTAATAAAATTAATCTCAAATTTGGATCAATATACAAAATTTATATACAATATACAAAAGTAAAACCAATGTAAAACATTTAAAACTAATAGTTGCTGTTAAAAGTAGATTTAATAATCCACCTTTTTCTATTATCATATTTATATCCTCCTTTTTTCTTTTCAGAGTAGATTCAATAATCTACCTATCTTATCATATCTATAGTCCCCTTTTTCCTTTCTTTCTCTCTTTCTCCTTCTTTCTTTTTTTCTTTCTTTCTTTCTTGCTTGCTTGCTTTATTTATTTGGTTTTTTGAGACAAAGTTTTTCAGAAGCTGTGAAGCCCATCCTGGAACTCACTCTGTAGACCAGGCTGACCTTGAACTCACAGAGATCTGTCTGCTTCTGCCTCCCGAGTGCTGGGAATAAAGGTGTGCACCACCACCACCACCTGGCCTTTAAAAAAAAAAACAAAAAAAAAAAACTTGAATCTAATCCCTTGATTCAACTTTTTTCCTGACCATTATCCATAACAACTTGTAATTAACACATTCAACAAAGACAAACATCCATTTTTTGGAATGTGGACATAGTTTTCTAGGCTACTTCCTGCTGATTGGGAGCACTGATAATCTTATGAGGACCAAAAGAAAATTTAGGATTATAGTCAAGTCCTGACTTGTAGGAAGAGGCCACTTGTTCATCCCAGCCACCCAGAACTGAAATAATTGCACAGAAACTGCATTAGTTAAATCACTGCTTGGCCCATTTGCTCTAGCTTCTTATTGGCTAATTCTTACATATTAATTTAACCCATTTCTTTTAATCTGTGTATTGCCACATGGCTGTGGCTTACCGGCTAAAGTTCTGTTGGGCATCTGTCTCTGGTGGGGGCTACATGGCTTCTCTCTGACTCTGTCTCCTTTCTCCCAGCATTCCATTTAGTTTTCCCTGCCTAGCTCTGTTCCCCTATCGCTCTGCTATAGGCCCAAAGCAGTTTCTTTATTAACCAATGATATTCACCCCATACAGAAGGGAATCCCACATCACTGACTGTAGTGTTCTGTGAGACTGGGTCATCTCAGCCAGTAGCCTGGAGGCTGTTCTGGATGTAGAGCTCAGAGGAAACTGCAATAGAAGTACTTTGAAATGTTGGGTCATCTGGGTCATCTGTTCTTATTGGAGATTTTTCAGGGGGTCTTCCTTGAGCAAACCTTATTTTTCTTTACCAAGAATGAATCCACAGACTCTCATTTCCTGTGGAAACAAAAGCAATAACCACTTTTCCAAAGTAACATATCTTTTGACTTAAATTTTGAAGTCAAGGCATTTTCAAAATATATAGGTTGGATTAATCCAGCAGCATTTATAATCAAATGTTTTTTAGTAGCTGTTGCTCCTTCCTCAGCAGTCAAACAATTCAAAGCCAACACAATAACATACAACATCCAGATTCTCTGTGTAGTTTTCAATCTTTACGTGGAGGCTAAGCTGCGGTGGATGGGAGCTGGGAGTGTTAGTTTTTCTGCTGAACCCGGGTAGCTAAGCTTGGGTTCCTATTCCTAGAGCTGGAGTTCAGATCTCAGTCCTGATCTGGGCTGGTGGCTAAAAAGCCTCAGGAAAATGGCTTTTTTATAAATTTGTGCCCCAAAAAGTTGGGCGCCAAATGAAGCACAATTAGTAAAAAAAAAAAAAAAGCTCAGAGAGAGAAATTGGGGTTCAACCCGAAGATCCAAAAAGCAAAACAGCCAGCCACTGGCTCTTACCTCAACCTCAAAAAGCCTGAAATGGTGATCCTGCCTCATATTGTATACGAAAAATGTGTTCTCAATCATATATAAATAAAGATTAAAAATAAAAGCTATGAAAAATGTCATAAAGAAATACTTTATTATAGTTCTTAAGTTTAGGTTTCTGATGACAGAAGGCCTTAGAGTGAAAGATTGCTCTGACATAGAGCCAGCTACGCACTGTGTTAGCTCTCGCTACTCTGTCAGATCGCCCTAGGCAGGGTGGGTTATCAACAACATAGGTTTCTCTCTTTAATGGAGGCTGAGAAATGAAGTATTAGTATCTGCCAAAGGTCCACGGCTTCTCTGATAGACAGCTGTCTCTCACACAACTCTTCACGCTGGGAAGGATTACTACTCTAATCCCATTCCTGAGGACAGCCCTCACAACAGAATGACCTTCTGTGGGGCCATCTACTCATGCTGTTCCACTGGAGGCTAAACTCGCAGCACATGGGCTGTTAATATGTGAGAGCACACCATCTGTAGCAGAAAGTTTCAAAGACAAACAAGTTCCTTGCTGCCACTTAAGTCCAAGAGTGACAGTCGGGTCTACGCAGGCTCTCCCAATTCCTTGCTTACCACATCCTGGAACACTCCTGATGCCTGTATGGATAAAGATGGCCTTGTACCACTCCTGGAGTTCTAGAGAGTTAGTGTGGAGGGATGAACGCAAACAAGGCAGTTAACACCCTTATGGGCCAATAAGATAATGACAACCACCACTTTTTGTTCATGTGACATCAGCAGAAAGCAGCCACAAGGCTCCATTTAATTCTAGGGGATGCTGACATAAGTCATCCCTACTTAGATGACCATATGCCTAGTTATATTTGAATATTCAAAGGGGGAGGACAAATTTAAATGGGAAAAAAATCAGCCCACCACACCACTGTAAAGGAAACTGGAAGACTGAAAACAAACATTATATATAGAGGCCACCATCCTCTAAAGCATTCTTCCACACCACAAGCAGGAAAACACCGATGTGCCTGTATAAGTACAAACAAGGTTGTCTCTGTTTCCTGCTCCATGTTTCCTGTCCTATCAACAAGAAAAGTAAGCAGCATTGCTTACAATAAAAAGAAATTTAAGTTTAAAGAATTAAGTAGCATCCTTTATCCATGTATTTATAAAACCTTTCTTTGTGGTCCTTCCAATGCCATCAGCGTGGTGACAACACTTTGGTGGAGAAAACCAGACTATCTACCCAGAGGACTAACACAAGCTGTGTTTAAAGAGGCCTGTACAAGTATATTCACTGTAGCAAAAAGCAAGCAGAAACAGACTAAATGTCTGCTAATAAGAGAATGGGTGAATAAATTATGCGTAGGGAATAACACGGTTGCAATTTCCCTGTTCTTGTATCTCTTTAGAGCCTTGGGAAGGGCTTGAGCAATACAAACAAGAAAAACGCATTAGATAATTCCTTTAGTCTTTTATATATTTCTTTCCCTAGAAGAGATGCCTGTTTTGTTTCAGAGAGCATCACGTCCATTGGGCCGTATCCCACACAGATGGGGGCAGCTGGAAACATGTCCTGTCTTCCCTGTACCAGGATTCTCAGGGAAAGGAGGCCTCTGTCCCTGCTGTTCTGGGATAAGTGGTGTGACGGCTTCTGAGAGAAGGTCAGCACGCTCTCAGATTCTCCCACTGGGCTTATGACGCCAGCCCAGAGCTCCGCACAGGAGGCAAGTGAAATGTCTCAGAAGTCACCTTGCCAGCTCAATTATTTGGTGAAGTGCCCACGCAGACGGATGGTTTCCTCGGGTTCTAGTCTCCTTCTCCAAATCTCCTCCCCAGGCTAATCTACCCTTGTCTGCACTGGCTTAAGGAGCTGTAATTGCTGAGGGTACTGTCCCTTACATGGCACTTTGGGCTTGTTTTCTATTGGTGAGAACATGAGGTCACTCATACTCCAGAACTTCAGTAGTAGGGCCTGTCTGTAAGCTAAATGATTCTCATTCCTTTGAGAACCATGCTTATTTTTCAGGAAAATATTAATCATACAGAGACTAGTAGAAAAGCATGGAATGACCTTCTCATTTAAACATTTTAGCAGGCTCAAATTATCTAAGAAAAGCCACAGAAAAATGTTAAAAAAAATGTTTTTAATTGTTTCAAAAGAAGCATAATGGTTCCTATCTGTAATTCCAGCACTGGGGAGGCTGAGGAAGGAGGATCACCATGAGTTTGAGGTCACCTGAGCTGTAGAGTAGGACACTGTCTCAAAACAAAAACAAAACCGTACAAATCAGTTCCAGTTGAATTGACAGAAAGGTGAGCATTGTCACCAGCAGGGTCCCGTCCACCGGAGTGGGCACCCAGGAAGACTTTCAGCTTTAGCAGACTATCTGATGAAACCGAAAAGGAAGCAGAACAGGCACTGTGAGGGTGACTTCCCTTCCCCAGAGGAGACTCATTGAGGACAAACTTTTTTCCTGCTACACTGCCCATACACTGCGGAGAGAAGTTTTAATTTCAGCCTGGAGATGATGGGTGGGTAGAGAAACATCTCCGTGGGGACTGGGAACTGTGATCAGTCCTCACGTGGATTTGGCACTAGACTTTCGCAGCTGGTGTGATCCAAAACACCCAGTCATGAATTTGGTTTAAAATCTTTGCAGACATCATGCAGAATGATATTTAAATGATCCAGGAAACATGAACTTTCTTTCTTTTCGCGCACTTTCCGTCTGTTTCCAGAGCAGGGCCGATGTTGAATAACTGAGCTGCAAAAGGTAACTATATATCACTCAGATAAAGACAGCAAAATCAAGGATAAAGAGGGACTGCAGTAACGACAGCAAGTATCGGCGTGCTGCTAACACATGCCAGGCACAGGAGCGTGTGACTACACAGTCACCTGTGGTGCAGCTGGCCTACATAAGGTATACACGTCTCTATGCTTCACATGTAAAACACACCCACATGTATTCAGTCCTTGCGGCTAGGGAGGGTTGTCAGTCCTGCTTTTAGATAAGAAAACATGGGAACATCTATGGTCATGGGTACCTCTGGCATGCCGGGACCCCACACAGGCATTCTAACTCCAGGGTCTGCCCCCTTCCCCTCTAGCTCTAACCCCTCCTGCACCCAGATTAGACACAATGTGATCTACTAAGGGCTCTGAGGGCTGACTGATGCTGGATCCCACATTGGTTGTACAGGGTGCTCATGGGAAGGGGGGGTTTCGAGATGTCTACAGCTTAAGACGCTTTGTTGCACATGCTCACCACAGGCCTGGAGAAGACTGTCTCCTAGCACCTAAGGCTCGTGACACTACAGGAAAAATTAGTTGGGTCTAGGATGGGCCTCAGAAGCCCCCTAGTCTGTTAATCTCATCTCTGGACAATTTTTTCTTTACCCACTTCTTCTTCCATCTCTTCCACTTCTAACAGTGACCAGGGTGAGAATTTACAATCAGATCCACAACACCCACAAGTAGATGATCACTCCTCCGTATTCTCTGTAGCACCCGGAACCCCAATTTTACTATGAAGTTCAGCTGTTGTAACAGACAACCTGAGGAGAAATCTCACCAGAAACAGAAATTCACCCAGTCCACCAAGCTAAAACTGACCTTCAAGTCCTATTTTCCACTGATGAGGTACATCAGCTGGTAACCCCGGAGAACTCTGTCTCACACCGCAAACAACCAGGTTAGAGCTGAACACTAGTGCCACCGTGGGGGCATTGAGTCCAACCCCACATCAGCTTTCCGGTTCCCCACTAACAGTGCTTCCCAAATAACATCTGTCTGACGTGATTGCCAATTCCTCCTTTCCATCTGCAATCATGGTTTTTTTTCCCGTAGCAATGCTGACATCTGTCTCATTACATTGGCCTCACAGGACTGGTCACGTGATTTTCAGGGGAAACTTTTTCTAAGTTTGTCATAGGCCCCCAAAGCAGCAGTGGCCAAAAAGTGAGGGGGGATTCAGACTCTGGCTATGAAGAGAAGTGAGGTGCATTAGAACCACATCAGCTTCCATCTTTGGGGATCAGGGGGAGTGAGGCAGGTGTGATTCTATTCTGAGGTAGCTGGAATGGAGCTGAACTGGGAAGGTGGATCCGGGGTATTTTCACTTCACGCGTTTGGCATTGCTATTAGTTATCCCAGTTTAGATGCCTGGGACTGTGTTCACCTCCTGTTCTCTCACAGAGAAAATGTTAACCATGGAAAAGGCATATTTGATGTTACAAATTATCTCATTTCCCGTTTAGTATGCAATTATTTGTTTAGCTTCCCTCAGCAAGTGAACTTTCAAGGGCATTTCAAGGAATATAAATGATATAAAAAGAAAACAGAGCCCCTGGAGAATGCATCTTACCTCTTCTTCCTTGTTTTTTGTATTCAGAAACAATATAGAAACATGCATATGTATGAATTAGCAAATCAGGTTAGCTAAGGAATTGGAAATTTCCGTCCACCAGAACATCCGCTGTGCTCTGGAGGCCTTCACTGCAGGCTGAAGGGCTGGAAGAAGGCTGCCAGCAAGACTGAGCGGCATTCTGTGGACTTGGACTGTTTAATAATCTTTTTGGCTCCTCCTAAGGATATCTGTAGAATCCCCATCTCGCTCTTGTCCTCGATACCTGAAATCATGCTAACATTGCCCAAAATGTGAGCTAACAAGCTACATTAGAGATGCTGCAGATCGGATGGGGATCCTGGAGGCTTGGGCAAAGCAGAAGAAATTCTAAAAATAGCAAAGGAAGGCAGAGCTCAATAGAGAAATCAATCAATACCCAAAGATAAGGAACGATCCATAAAGATAAACTTTAGACAAATCAGTAACAGCACAGCAACTATATCTAAGCGTGGCCGGGTTCTGTAGACAAGAAATAACCCTTGTCCTTACCAGACATTCCCAGGCTCATGAGAAGCACACAACAGACAAGAAGCTCATCCCTTGGTGTTGTGGCTGAGCACCAATATGCAGTGTTCTTTCTTCCTAAGCCCTTATGAGTTGCTCCCAGTAGGGGGAAAAAACTGATCAATTTTGCAGACACCAAAATAGTAGGAAACAGCAGCTAACAAGCTTCCGGGTGTCCCTGGGAAGCTGTTTGCTACCCTTCTTAAACTGCATGAGTAGGTGCAAATGGGAGCACCTGCCCCCAGCCTTGGCCTCTCTGCCCATCTCAGCGGGAGCATTCCCCTGCTAGGCACGCCCAGTCCCATTCTGCCCAAGGCCATCTTGCCATCTGCTTCCTCAGTTCCTAGTGTTGCCCAGAATTTATTTTGCCCTCATTATTGAATGATGATGCACCACTTCACCTAGTGGTGAAGGAGATGCTGGCCATGTCCTCCTGGCAGGAGACTCACAAAGAGAGCTTGGAGCCAGGCACCATTCACTCCCAGCTTCCCACCTGTGAACTGCGCAGCCACTAAAAGCTGTAAGCTTTGGTTTCGTCCTCTTAAACATCAGGTAGCTAGTATCTGCTGCTCAAGACTTGTGAGGAAGGAATCAGTCATAAAGTAACTGTTCACACCTGTCATATGTTTACCAATTGCACAAATAAGCAATTTTGAATTTTTCCAGTGGATATATTATTAGGTGAAGATGTAGAGAACTAAAAATAAGACAAGATTCTAGCCCTTAAAACCATTCTACTCCAGTGAAAAACGAGACAAACAAATAACTCCATAGAGTGATGACTCAGCATGTCCAGAAATTCATGAAATTAGAGTTTGAAAACTGAGGGGGTGGGAGGGAGAGAGACAGAGACAAAGATAGAGATAGAAACAGATTCAGAGATCAGGGTAGAAAAGCTATTTGGAAATGATTGCTAAGGTTTTTGAAAATTTTATAACAAACATAAGCTCAGAAAAATATGAAGTAAACAAGACCAACATGTATCATCGTCAGCTGTTGGGAGGGAAGGGGAAAATAAGCCCTAAGATCACTCAGAGAGAGAACACAAAGACCTCCCCAAGAGAGCAACAACGAGACTCTGGCCAACCACACAGAAGACGATGAGCAACATTCCTGAGCTGCTGAGAGAGTCTAAAACTGTCAGCTTTGGATTCCATAAACAGGAGAGATGGATATCAAAACTGAAGATGAAATGAAGATATTCTCATATAAAAAAGGAAATCTGAACTGTAAGAAACCCAAGGAAGTGTGTGCCAGCTATGTAATTGAGGAATAAATGAACGTCAAGAAAGGTCGTTTCTGGACCACTCACCATGCCATTTAGGAACGTCTCTAGAAGATATTATCAGATGAAAAACTAGACCTAAAAGAGAAAATGAACAACACAGGAAATGGTTAAACTGTGGGAACATACGATAAATTATTTTCTTCTTTATTTTTAATAATTAAAACTTTATTGTAAATAATCTGCAAATAAAAAATGATTCTGTGTGCCTGGTATTAATGCCACATGACTTTAATCCCAGCACTCAGAAGGCAGAGGCAGGCAGATTTCTATGAGTTTGAGTCCAGCCTGCTCTATACAACAAGTTCCAGGACAGCCAGGACTACACAGAAAAACCCTGTCTTGGAGAAAATAAAACAACTCACGCAGCAAGATTATTCAGATACAAAGCCAACACAAACCAGGGGATTCTGGAGCAAGCTCTGGGGCTAACCTTGGGGTTTTAGCTTTCACTATCAATTTTATTTTTGTGCATTTATCTACTGCATACAAACACACACAGTCAATGACATAGTTAAAATGAAAGCAATTAGCTTTATATCCACTTTATGAGCCACCTGTCCATTGCCTGGATCTCATCCTATACAGCTAATATTAGCCCTTTGGTGTTGTTCCTGCCTCCGGGTCACACTGTACCTTCAGGCTCATTTGTTTCCATGTGCACACACCTGTGCCTGCTGTTATTGTTAGGGAAAACTGCAGCCAATGGTGTAAAAGAACTCTTTATTACCCTGTTCAAAAATTGTCTTTTTGTTTTGTTTGGTTTTGTTGTTTTCAAGACGTGGTTTCTCTCTGCAGCTTTGGAGCCTGTCCTGGCACTAGCTCTCATAGACCAGGATGGCCTTGAACTCACAGAGATGTGCCTGTCTCTGCCTTCGAGTGCTGGGATTAAAGGTGTGGGCCACCACGGCCCAGCTTAATTGTCTAATTTTTAAAAGGAAAGATTAAATACAGAGAACATCAGAGAAAAAAAGAAATCATTATAGTCTTAAGGATATTTAAGATTGATTAAGAGGGTTTGGCTCAGTGATTCAAAGCACTTGGTGCTGTAACTATTGTTTCTGTTAGATTTGTTTATGCTGCAGAGTATGACTTTACCTGTGTGAAGGTGTGCTACTTTTGCTCATGCTGCACTTGTTTAACGATGTAAGGATGTGTGTTTAATTACGTAAAGATGTGTTGCATCTGTTTAACTTTCCTTCCTAAGGCACCTGATTGGTCTAATAAAGAGCTAAACAGCCAATAACAAGGCAGAGAAAAGATAGATGGGGCAAACAGGCAGAGAAAATAAATAGGAGGAACAATCTAGGCTTAAGGGGGAAGAAAGAGGGACATGCCCAGGGCAGGAGAGCAGGCGGCCACTATCCAGACAGCCATAGAGAGGCAGCGAAGGCTAGATATGCAGAAGTAAGAAAGGTAAAAGCCCTGAGGCAAAAGATAGATAAAGAGAAATATTAAGTCAAAAGAGCTAGCCAGAAACAAGCCTAAGCTAGGCTGAGCATTCAAAACAATAATAAGTCTTTGTGTCATGATTCAGGAGCTGGTGAGTGGTCCGAAAGAAAAATCCTGATACAACTTGGTGCTCTTGCAGAGGACCTGGTTCCAACACCCACATGGCAGATCACAACCATCTATAACTCTAGTTTCAGGGGATCTTATCCCTTCTTCCGGCCTCCATGGGCACCAGGCATGTATGTGTGCACATACATATGTGTATGCACACACTTATACATAAACACTTTGAAAATAAATTTGAGCCAACCTGGTCTACAAAGTGAGTTCAGGGCAGCCAAGGCTACCCGAAAAAACCCTGTCTCAAAAATCTAAAATGAATAATAAATAAAAATAAACCCTTAAGTGATAATAAAGGAATATTGGGAAAACCTTGTCCGTAAATCTGATGTCATATGGACACTAAGCACGTGTTTGAAAGACACAACCAACGGAGAATGAAACCAGAATAGGCTGCCAAATGTGACTGCATCTCTGTCATCACGTAAAGTTGTAAAACAAGACATCTCTAGGTGGCTTTCCTTAGGTACTTCTCTTCTGCAAATATTTTAAAAATAAAAATCCCTCAGAAAAAAAAATGGAAAGTCAAGGAATACTTCTTAGCTTTTTTTTATAAGTTTATTATAACCATGATCCTTAAAAATGACTATTATTACCAGAAAAGAAAATTAATGACCATAATTCTATGAAAATATTAGTAAATGGAGCCCAGCAATCTTTGAAAATACCACATAATAAAGAGGTTTAGCATGAAAGTTGGCTTGACATTCAAAAAACCATCAACATAATTCACCCCATTAAGAGACTAAAGAAGAAAAGCCAAGCGGTCATCAGGAGGTACAAAGAAATAATTTGACATAATTCAACCTCATTCGTGATCAAAACTCAGGGAAGGAGGAACAGAGAAGTATTCTTAAGATTAATAGAGGGGGATCTGTGAAAGACACACAGCAATTTGAGTGGGAAAATGAATATTTTCTCCCTAAGATCAACAAGATTGTTCCCACAAAAGCTATTCCACACTGCACAGGCAGGAGCAGAAAGCAAACAAGGATGTCAAACAGAATGGCAGATTCGAGAGCTAGGACGGCGTCTCCACAAAGGTAACAGCAGATACATCGAGTCTCAGGAAGCCACACGCAAAGCACGAAGCTCCAGGGACAAGTTTAAGCTTTATCAATTTACAAGGACAACAGTAAGATATTTATCGCATTTCTATATGGTAGTTAAAAGTGGATCTTAAGAACACTCCTAGGAACAGCATTCAGATAGTGCATGTAAGTCACCAAGGGTTAAGGCAGGTTAGCACATGGAAAACTACCAAATACTGAGAAAAATTCAAGGTATGTAAAAAAAAGATGCGCCATGTTCAAGGACTGTAAGTTTTAAAATTGTTAAGATATTACAGGCTGAGTCTTGTGTTCCCAAAGCTAGTGTGATGAGCTCTCACTCTCTGGAAATAGGGGCTTCCAGAGGTAAGTGGGGTAAATGAAGTCACAGGAGAAGAAGATACTTGACCAGTGTCTTTATAAAAACATCCTTTAAGACAGGAGATGAGGCCGAAGACTCAGGAGAAACCTGGGGGCACAACCATACAGGAGCCATGGCAACCCAAGGAGAGAGGCCTCAGGAGACATCAAACCTGCTGATGCCTCAACCTTGAACTTCCAGGCTCCAGAGATGCTGGGTGAATTCCTTTTGGCAGTGTTTTGGTATAGGAACATTTAGCTAATACAGATTTCAACTCTTTCTGAGCTGACTGGTTTATAAATACAGTGTTATTGGAATAAAAATAGTCAAGCAAGGATTTGGTAGAAACTTGTTCTAAAATATTTATGGCAAGATAAGAAATTAATCATTGCCTCGAATAAACAATCTCTTAGATTTGCAGAGTTATAATCATCATCTAGCCACCAAGATAGAGAGTAGACAAAGATGTGAAATTAACAAAACAGGGGATACATGACTACACCTACACACACACACACACACACACACACACATATATATTAGCTGATTATATGAAGACACTCATGAATTCACAGAGAAATATCATTTTAATAAATGATTCAAGAACACATAGATGATCATATGTTTTTAAAACTTCAACTCCTACCTTACACCATGCATGAAGCCAGTTTAAGAGGTATTTTAGGCACAACCACAGAAGTGTCAAGGCTTCTGGACGAAAACATAAGGAAATGTTTTCTTGAACTTAGGCGAGTAGCCATTTCTTAGGTGAGACATTAATAAGAATTCACCAGAAATTGTGTGTGGCATGTTGTTGCATGTCTACATTTCATGTGAGTGTGCACACTCAATACCTTCCACTCCCTGTATGACTCTAGAACTAGTATTTGGTGACTTCAGTGACTGCCTCCCTCCCCAGGAGCCCTGCCAATGATCACTGCTGGCCCCGTCCAATCCAATCCAATCAGCGTAAGGGTCTAACTGGCTGGAAGTTCCGGGTCATGCCCCTCTTCCTTCCTCATATTGTCTTCCCTACCTTACAGGTAGAGTCAGTTTCAAGTCCCGCTCTTCTGCCCAGTCCCTTTATTTTGGGCATTCCATTGGTCCTTCTCTGCCCATGGATATTGTCTTTCTTAGAAACATCGTTTCTCTATGCCTGATTTGCCTTGATTCCACCGTATACAAAAGAGACCCCGTGTTAGGACCAAGCCATGCAGGATCCAAACTCATAAAAACTGGACTCTTTTTGTATAGAAACGTCAGCGAGAACCTTCACAGAGCACCTTAAACTACTGTCCCTTCGCTTAGCACTTCTCTGAAATATAAGCAGAAGACCGTGCCTCGCTGCCACAGGCAGATCAGAAGACAGTCTTTCTGGGCGCAGCCCTCGCATCTTGTCCCACATCCGTGTGTTGTTCCTGAGCTCGGCATGCAAACAGCTCGTGCCTGTTTCTGTGGAACATGGTTGCTTTTCCTCTGATGGTGTCTCTGCTGAAACCTGAGAGGCTGACGTAGCTGCTTCTTACCTGGCAGGAGTTGAACTTTGAACGGTAACAGGAGATCTGAGCAGATGCAGACAGCTGACAGGAGTTCGTACTTGACTATCCCAGCTTCCCGCCTTTCCTGAATAATAACGTAACCAGTTCGTTGCCTCCTCTCTTCTGCCATTATAATGTTGAAATCAAGTGTCAGTCTGACCTTCCTGTTTATTGGGCAAGAACTCAATTAATTTGCATCCAGACTCATTTAATTGTTTCTAATTCGCATTTGACCTGTGTTTGGTTCCTGATCTCTGGTTACACTCTCAGGAGAGATGCATCATGGGAGCTGACAGACAACCACTCGCCTCTGATTCTGGATGAGAGTTCTGCTATCACAGTTCAGGGAAACTGCTTTCTCAAAGACAAGTTAAAAATTGTATATATATCCTGGTAGGCTCTTGAATACTATTTTAATTCACGAAGGAAGGCCTGTGATGTGATATAAAGAACCCAGACTTAAGGGCTGGAGGAATGGCTCTGCTGTTAGGAGCACTTGCTGTTACAGAAGACCCAAGCTCTGCTCCTGGAACCCAAAAGACTCCCAAGTACCAGGCACTCCTGGTCCAGAGGATCTGATGCCTTCTTCTTACCTCCATAGGAACCCAATACATAAGGCATGCACACATATACACATAAATAAAATAAAAAATAAGTCTTAAAGCAGACACAAAGAAAACTTCAATGCAATGCACACTCTAGGTTTTAAGCGAGCATTTGTTCAGCGAGAAACCATCCTGCATTCTCCCCATATGGAGCTGAGAATTCCTGTGGGGCCTTGGTCTCCTAGTTTGTAATGCACGGGCTAGAAAATATGAATTCTTGGGATCCTGACAGGGCTGTTAAATTCCATCTCTGCTATCCTGGTTTTTCAAAATGTTCCTCAGGCAGCATATTGACACACTGAAACTAAGTAGACAAGTATCTTCATCAGTCCTACACTTTGTAAATATCGTCCCATTCAGTCTTCAGTGTTTTGAGCTCTTCATTGTCATTGTTGTAGATATAGTTGAAATCAGAACGGTAATTCTAAAACTAAGCCATAAGCACATCACTTATCTAAGCTCACTAAAATTGATCCAAGGTCAATTCATCAGCAATATATGTGCGTGTGTGTGTATATATATATGGAGAGAGAGAGAGATCTTCCAAAGCGTGGAAAAATGAGGCCAAGAAGAGACCCATAATAAGAGCAGGGAGAGTTCACTCTTCTCTCTCCATGACATAAGAAATAAACAGAAACTCACTAGGGTTACAGTTTTTGTGGAGATGAATTCTCACTGTCCTTTATCCTACTTTGAAGGGCTCGGCTCCATTTTGCTCCCCATGACTTTCCTAATCCAGCCGACACATTGTATGCTGTATGAGAGCAGAGTCTTAGTCCTAAGGGTTGAGTGAAGCAGCCTCCAGACAGAAACACAGACACACAAGACTGCAGGGTAAATGGGGAGAAGGGTCTGTGTGTTCTATAACAATAACTCAAGCACACAGCCTCAACATGCTGACCTCAACCCTTCCCGTACACGGAGACCTGCAGGTAGTGTCCTGTCTTTGTGGTCAATCTCCAAATGTACTTTGGTTGAATAAGTAATCCTGCAACCAAGCTGTATCACTGAATGTGTACACATGTCTCTCTCTGCAGGCCGAATCTCTGAGAAATCTCCCACATTCAAAAACACATACTCTACTCTTTTCTCTAGACATGATGTTTCAGTTACTTCCACGTATTGGGATGAATATGTCAGCATCAAGTAAATTAAGATGACTACTGCTGTAAATTAGGGAACTGGCCAACAGGCAGAATTTACCAACTCAGAAGTCCTGCAAAGAGAAGTATGCTCCCCTCCTACCTTACTCGGATGTCTTGCTTATGTGATTTGCTTTGCAAACCATGTTTTCATTCATCATTCAGCCATGAAGCCGCGAAGGTGTGGCGGCTCTCCTGCTGCTGGGCTGTTCTTCAGTTCAGTTCTCTCATGCCTCCGAGCTGCCTCTCAGAGGAGACTTCTGGGTTGCCATGTGTAGAGGAACAAGACAAATTTCAACATCATTCTGATTGCCATTCATGGCTAGTCTACAATCAGAGCATGTGGACTGTGGAAACGACAGCCTCTCGGGCAAGCTACGCCATAGACCAATGTTCAAATCACATCGAAAGACCTTTGCTCCTGGAATCATGAGGGCAACATCAACTTTGGTCAAGCAAGAATTTGATTTATCCTTGTCTGTAGATCCCAAAGCGCATTCAGTGGAATAAAACCCAGTGCTCACAGATAGATGTGTAAGCCCTCTACCCCATTCACAATGGACTTCCTTGCTTTTGTGACAGAATTCACACCTTCCCGTCATTGGGGGGTCTAGGGAATGATTGAGGGATGCAGATCTATAGGGTTAAAAGCCATCAAAGCCTGGGACTACTTGCTATGTGGCCCTCAGCAAGCTTATTAGGATTTGTCACTGCCTTGAAATAATTTGAGGGTGTTGACACAAGGCATCCTGACTAATCAGAGAGGAGTGCTGTTAGTTCAACCTCTTCACCATATGAGTATAAAACAGTGGGATGGGGTAGGATTGTTAGTTGCTTCAGGGGCTATTATTTTAAAAAGCAGAGTACTAGGGGCTGGAGAGATGGTTCAGAGGTTAAGAGAACTGACTGCTGTTCCAGAGGTCCTGAGTTCAATTCCCAGCAACCACATGATGGCTCACACCCATCTATCTGGTGCCTAGAACACTATATACAAAATAAACAAATTTAAAAAAAAAGAAAAAAGCAGAGTGCTATTGGGGGGGTTAGAATAGAAAGTCTGTAGTTTAAGTTCAGGGTGCTAGAGAGCTGGCTCAATGGTCAAGAACACTTACTGCACTTCCAGAGGACCCGAGTTCGGTTTCCAGTCTGTAACTCCAGCTCCAAGGAACCAGACACCTCTGACCTCTTGCAGACATTTTAATTTGCATGCACACACGTGCATGCATGCACACACACATTTACACATAGTTAAAATAATAATAAATCTTCAAATATAGATCCATTTTTTTCATACTGGCTGTGAGGACAGAGATAGTAAATTATACTCTCCAAATCCGAATTCATTCTTTCTAAACTAAAATAATAAGGTTGATGAAAGGATTACCTGTAACCGTGCTCCTGATAGCTGAGAACTATGTATGACAAACAGAAGCTGTTGGCTATCAAGTCAACAGAACTGGAGTGCCCCTGAGATAGCTCGGTAGACAAGGTACTGTGCACAATACACGGACCTCAGTTCAGATCCCAGCGGCCACCTGAAATTCAGCGCACATCTGTAGACTTAGTGCTGGGTTGGAGATCAGAAGATCCCAGGAGCTTGCTTGGGAAGCCGGACCTGCAGAAACAGCAAGATCCAGGTTCAGTGAAGGATTCTGTCTCAGAAACTCAGGGGGAGAGCAGTTTAAAAAAGAAGAAAGTGCTGTCAGTCTTTGGCCTCGGCGTGCACACACAAGCACACTCACATGCATACACATGTACACACACACACACACACACACACACACACACACTTGGCATGCAGCCCCAGTCTTTGGCCTCTGCATGCGCACATACATGTACACACATATGCACACACTTGGCATTCAGTCTTAGTCTTTGGCCTCTGCATGCACACACAAGCACACTCACTTGCACACACATGTACACACATACACACATGCTTTACATGCAGTCCCAGCCTTTGGCCTCTGCATGCATACACACAAGCATACTCACCTGCACACACATGTACGTGTACATACACACACTTGAAACACAGGTCCAGAACCCAGTTTTATTATCATTTATATATGTTCCCTAATCACCATGTATGTGTGTGTGTGTGTGAGAGAGAGAAAGAGAGAGAGAGAGAGAGAGAGACTGCAAACTCAAACCTAGGGTCAAAATCCAGAGAATCACCAATTACTCGGTTACATGGTCAAGTCTGACCCAGATTATTTATTTCTTCATTCATTCTTTGAAACCACAGCAACTATATGGTCCATGCAAAACTCCTATGGAGCGTCATGGTCCCAAAGCAGCACCAGCTCACAGTCTTGTGGGACAGAGACACCTTAATAAGTTGAAGCCATGATGTGTCTTGTAGGTGTTAAGATGAGCAAATCTTTTCCTACTTACGTCCTTTGTACCGCTTTTTTCAAACACAGACCACTAATACATGAAAACTTGAAATGTGGTCCCCGAGCCTGCTACCTGCTCCCTGTCACTGTGTGTGTAAGTAATTGAGAGTGGCTTAGTTAGGCACCCTGGATTCTGGAAGTTAGGGAAATTATACATAGATCTGCCATTAACACTAATGGGTGGTTACACGCACAGATCCTCCGCACACCGAGAAGAGAACATTTTCTCGTTCATACATAATAGATCTGTGGGAAAATGAGCTGAACTCGAAGCTGTACCTTTTGTGGGAAATGTGTAAACCAGGACAGAGGAGACCCTGAAGGACAAGTGTGGTAATGCGCTCCTTTTCTGTAGCCTGGCCACCTTGTCAGTTTTGCTCCTGCGTTAAGCGGGACTCGGCTTGTCTCCGCACAGGCTCCCCAGTGCCTTCATCTTCCTGGTTCATTACCAAGTTTCCCTGGACACAGCTTCCTTTGCCAAAATTGTCCTCCCCCCCCCCAGAACAGAGAAGTGGGACGGTGCACTCGTCAGTGACAAAGACTGACGTGAACACTTCCCTCAAGAGACTTTTTTTCTTGACAATGTTATTAAATTGCCGTATGATTTAAGCAGAACAAAGAAAAAAGTTTTCCATGTGAGAGTGGCTACTTTGTGAGGGTACTGGAGTCACCTCTGAAGATCACAGAAGTCCCTAAAATACTGAACAGACTGTCAGGAAGAAAAAGCCCTGACTTTATCTTCTAGATTTCTGTCAGCTCGGTGAAGAAAGTAACTATTTTTCCTACTCTCTATACCCTGTGTCTCCAGGTCCTGTCCTACCAGCTTAATTAGCCTGATATTTGAGGGGTTGAGAGTTTCACTCCTGGCCAGTATTGTGACAGAAAGATGACTTCCAGGCTATGGGAATAGCTTGGTTGGTGATGTGTTTGCCACCCAACCATCAGGACTGGAGTTCAGTCTCCAGTATCAACACGGAAAGCTGGGTGTGGTGACAGATTCCCGAAATCTCAGCACTGGGGTCCCTAGACTCACCCGCCAGTCAGCCTTGCCTCATCAGCAAGTCCCATGTTCTAGTGAGAGGTCCTGCTTCTAAAGCAAGTTGATGGCTCCTAAGGAACAGCATCCTAGGCTGGACTCTGTCCTCCACAATCATGTGTGTCACATATATGTGCACGTGCATTCACATGTACCCTCACACACATGAACCTACACACACATGAACACATACACACAGGTATATATCTCTAACACTCACTGGCCAGCCTAATCTAATTCTCAATCCCCAGGTCCCTATGAGAGATTCTGTCTCCAAAAGAGACGAGGAGGGCCCTAAGGAGAGATAATACCTCTGGTTGCCCTCCAACCTCCACATGCATAAACCTTCCCATATATGTGTATGCATAAATATACACACTTATACAAAAAGCACACACAAGTGCGTATCTGTAGACAGACAGACACACACACACACACACACACACAGAGAGAGAGAGAGAGAGAGAGACAGAGAGAGAGAGAAAGTGACTTTCATCCTGAAAAACAAGTTCATTTTCTTCTGAAGCATGGTTTCCAGGCCAGGCCAAAGCCAAGCTCCTCACCTTTCTATGGAGTTCCATTCCTGACCACACCCAGTGGCCTATAGCATATTTCCTGTCACTACAGAATCTGTACCCATGCCAGGCTGCCCTGCAGACCCGGAAGATCCTCCTGTGGGGGGTTGCTCTATATCCCTACTCTGTAATTGGCTCCAGGGATCTGGAGCTGAATGCATGGGAACCTTTATTGGAAAGTCTGGGTCCACTTTTCCTGGATGCCCTGCTTTTGCGGGGTAAGCACTAGAGTCATACGAAGGAGTTTCCCATGTTCCTAGAAAAGCCACTGACCTTCATCTCCTTCTCCTGAGCAGCCTCAGAAGGACCATGTGTTAAGGCCCCACCCCTCATCCTCATTTATTCAGTCACCCATTCATTCCTTCATCAGAACTGATGTGTCACTAAGGCTAGAAACACATGCATGAAAATGGGGCACACTCTCACTCTGAGGACAATAAGACCTATAATAAAGAATGAGAAGTCAAAGAAACACCCACATAGTGTGAGAAACAGGAGATAAACACAGGTTGTGTGATCGTACAAAACAAAACAAGAGCCATTAACCTTGGCTTTGAGGCTGTGCCTGCCACGTTGTATAAAGTGAAATTCTTGAATTGATGTGGGATTCCCCTCTGTATGCTATGAATATGTTTTATTACCATGGGTTATTAAAGAAGCTGCTTCAGCCGATGGCTTAGTAGAGTAAAGCCAGGAAGGAAATCCGAACAGAGTTATAGAGAGAAAGCAGGTAGAGTCGCAGAGACACCAGGTAGCTGCTGAAGGAGAAAGATGCCTACTGGTAAGCCACAGCCTTGTGATACATAAATTGATAGAAATGGGTTAATTTATGATTTAAGAGCTAGCTAGAAATACGCCTGAGACACTGGCCAAAGAGTGTTGTAATTAATATAGTTTCTGTGTGATTTTTTGGGATTGGGCAGCTGGGAAACAAAGGAGCGGTCTCTGACTACATTGAATATCCTAAAAGAGAAAACAGAAACCAAGATTAGCCAGTAGGAAATCACTATAGCTATAAAACAAAGAGTGCTTACACCTGGGAGGCACAGCTTCTAAAGGTTGTCCAAGAATTGAGAAATTCTCTCTCCTGTGGAGGAAGGACGTTCAACTTTAACGCATTGCATCAAACTCAGGACATACATTATTGTCACAGGTCATTCCATTCTTTGTAAATGCCATTAAGGCTTTGACTTCTAACCCAGTAGTTTTTCCAGGCAGTTCAATCCGTGAAGAGAATGGATTGAACTGACTGCATCTACATAGGCTCTCAAAGTCTTCATAGCGAAAGGATGGACACTGGTGTGAGTACTAAGGAATCAGCATTAGTGGGCAAGGCTCAGTGAGACTGAGGACAAAGCTGAGGTCTCGCTATATGAATGAATTGCTGTGGCCAACCTGGAGCTTAACAGAAGATGCTAGCCCCCTCATACACCACATGTTACAGAGCACCCTACAGCCGGCTTTGTAACAAGGATAGATTAAAAAGCACTCCGTCAGACTCAGGCATCTGTGGGATGTAGGATTTACAGCTCAGACGTTGCCAGACTTCCCATCCTGGCTCCAACTTTGCCCCTCATCTGCCACTCCCACAATCTGACAAATGTGATAATCATCCTGAAATCCCACAGGAATGCAACGGCATGGCGTCATGTGCAGACACTCAGCATCCTAAACTGCCGTGGTCCAGCAATACTGACCCGGGCCCTCAATTCCACTCTCTGAGTCACAGCCACCAGATGGACAGCTGAGCCACCAGCTCCTGCTTCGCTGTACTCCTGATACCAAGTGGTCCCAGTCTTTTCCAGAGTCATTTCCCTGAAGCTGCCATGGATAGGAACAAAGGGGACAAAAGGCAAACCTCAAAGCAACCACTTCATTAGGACAAAACTAGCAATGTGGGAACACAGAAAATCCATCTGCCCATTAGCTACGAAAAAAGAAACCTTAAGGGTCAACCGTGATCAAAACGTACACCTGCCAGTTACATAATATAGAAGTTAATATTTTATAAAGCTATCAAAAATATATCTTTTATGTAGCTTAAAAAACTCAATTATGTTGAGTGTGCTGGTGTTGACATTTATCCTGAATGACAGCACTCGGAAGGAGAGAGTTAAAGAAGTTTAGAAAAAAACGGAGAAAGGTTGAACTGGTATTGTGCATGCAAATAAGTGTGTTACAGTAGTGGGGTTTTTCCACTGAATAAATTTACATTTACATCAGTTAGATCTGGCGTAATTCTGTGGCCAACACAGCTTAAACATATACATATGTTGTCATGGAAGCCCTCGCAGCTATAGCCTTTTGATTAAGCTCGATTATAAAGCTGAGAATAAATTTCAGTCAGCCCATTTTCCATTTGACAACTTTTATGACTCATTTTACCCAGAAGAATACTTTCACTGGTGTTTTGCCAATGTTCAATACAAGAACTCTCCTCTGATTCTCCTGTTAATTTCCCAAGATTTCATAACAATTTTCATAAACTGATAAAATTTTATAAACTCCCACCATAAAGAACACATAATAAAAAAGTGTCTATTCTTGGCTACAAGGATGTGTGTGTGTGTGTGTGTGTGTGAGAGAGAGAGAGAGAGACAGAGAGAGAGAGAGAGAGAGAGAGAGAGCCTACTGCACGTAATTCCCACTGAAGCGAAAGTCGGCAGCAGAATGAAGGAAACTGAAGACATCAGGCAGTTGCCCAGCTCCTCTTCCCATTGCTTATTTGAGCCCCAGGTCCCAGGCATTTGACTTGGTCACCCAGGAGGCATCTACAGTTAGTACGCAAGTAAGAACGCACCAGCGCAGCTCCAGGGCTCCAGGCGAGCTTCTGCCGTCCTTACAATTTGTTTCATTCGCCATTTCATGTGACAAATCGGTGAAGCTAAGATTAGGGAGCTCTGCACAGTGCAGCCGTGACGAGGTGCCACAAAGTGATCACATTTCAGGGAAACAGATAATTTAAAGAACTGCTAATGATGGCCGTTGTCAAGTGCGGATGTGCCAAACACTGTTAGCAAGACTCTCGGCCGCCTTCGCATCTGTTCCATAGATGAGGAAACTAAAGGGCAGAGGGAGAGACAGTTCCGACCACTATGTGCCTGCTGCACAAGCATGACAGTCTTTAATCCTAAGGCCACAGTGGCAGAGTTTGGACATCAGCCAGGTTGGCGTGATCCTAAAGGCTGAATGAACTCTTCTTACAATGGGGTGAGGAGTTGGAGATTGAGGGGATGCTCCCTGCAAGAATCACAGAAGTATCTGTAACAAGATGAACAGCATTTTTCATAAAGTCACTGAAATCAGACTGCATGTATGTATATGTGTGTGTACATGCATGTGTGTTCCTGCCTGTGTGCACATGTGTGTGCATGTTGTATGTTCCTATCTGTGTGTGTACATGTGTCTCCCTGCATGTGTGCATGCATGTGCGTGCATTGTGTTCCTACATGTGTGTGCATGTGTGCATGCAAATGTGTTCCTGTGTATGCACATGTGTGTGCATGCATATGTGTGCTCCTGTGTATGGTCATATGTATATATGCATATACATTCATATGTGTGTTCCTGCATGTATGTACATGTGCATGCATGCATGTTTGTTCCTCTGTGTGTGCATGTATGTGTGTGTTACTGTGTGTGTGCATGTATGTGTGTTCCTGTGTGCACCTATGTTTGCATGCATATGTGTGTTCCTACCTATGTGTACATGTATGTTTTCATGCAAATGTCTTTTCCCACCTGTGTGTGAGCACACCCATGTGTGTGTGCTTGAGTATTTGCACAGGTGGAAAGAGTAGGAGCCCAGAGGTCACTGTCAGAGCAGGTGTCTTCCTCAGTTGCGCTCTCTCTCTCTCTCTCTCTCTCTCTCTCTCTCTCTCTCTCTCTCAAGTTTTCAGACAGGATCTCTCATTGAGCATGGAGTACATTAATCTGACCATACTTGCTAACCATGAGCCCTAGAGATCCCCATGTCTCCACTTCCCCAATGCTAGAATTACAAGTTTGAACTCTGACCCTCATGCTTATGCATCAAGCACTTACCAGACTGAGCCATCTCTCCAGCCCTGAAATCATCTCTAAGGACTCCCAGATTAGAACAACTGTATTACCGTAAGCCTAAGAGTGTGCTGATATTCATAAAGATCCTTTGCCTTGGAAGGCTAGCATTTCATATTTTGGCTCTGAAACTGTATCGAGTAGATGATTATGTAAGATAGATAATTTCATTTTCTTGTTATGAAATTAAATAAAATAACCAATAGCAGTGCCTAACATTTGTCTTATATTTTTTATATATTCAAAGATTTCTTGCATGTTATGTCATCCAATGCATAAAGGATGGAAGGGTACAAATCATGGCATGGAGTCACACAGAATAGCTTGAAAGAAATTACAGAAAAGTTCTCAAATCCAAGTAAGAATTTTATGCTTGTTGAAATGCAGATTCAAAGGCCAGCTCCCCCAGCCAACTTGACCTGTGGTTTGGAGTGGCCTAGGACCCAGGGGGCATCTCAGTAGCATAGCCTAGGAAACGCTGACACACGTGGGGAAGGGCTGATGTCACCTGGCAAGGACCCAGAACTGTGTGGGAAGAGTGGGGAGGAAGAAGGCGTCTGTCTTCACCCTAAAGACGTGACCACCTTCCTCACCATGAAGTTCTTTGCATAACGGGGAAACTCAAGCAGTAAATAATTGGGTCTCTGGTCACCCCTGTTCCCAAATTCCATCCATCTCTGCCTCTCCAGGCTTTTTCTTCCTATACTCGCTCAGTCCGTTTCTTATTTTCCCAGTCTCATTTGGTACTCTCCATGCCTTCTGAGCCCTCAGTTGGACCTCACACATTTCAAGAGGCCTTGCCAACAGGAAGCATACTTTAAATATCCAGAGCCATGTGGGAGTTCAATGCCAGTGCTTGGAGCACGCGCCAGCAATCCAGTCAACTATGCAAATCCATATCCGTGTCAAGTTAGGAGATTTGCTTCTCTATATACCAGAGTCACATGAGGAATTCACCGCTGGCTCAGCAATCTAATCCATTTCCAGGTTCAGGCTGTAGGAAGGAAACTGCCAATCTCAGAATCTCCATGCTTGGCTGGTCCAAGGCTTTACTGGACAGGAAGAACTCTTCCCACATAACCATGTCTTGGTAGTGGCTCTCAAGACACAGGGGTCTCTCCCTCTCCCTCCCTCTCTCTCACCTTTCCCTCCCCCTCCCCCTTTCCCTCCACTCTTCCATCTCTTTCTGTTTGCTGTACTTATCTAAGAAGACTTCAAGAACAAGACCATGCTATATTGACTCTAAATTCCCAGGACTGAACCCAGAGGGGGCATATAACCAATGCTGTATAAATGTTATGAAATAGAAGTCACCACAGAAATTAGCAAATAAAGGACATTGGAGGGGTAGCCAGTCTCTGAGTTTCTGCACCTGTCTCTGTCCTTACCCCTTTCCTCCTCAGGGGAGTAGACACATCTCCTCGACATGCCTCCTCTAATGCCTCCAGATCTATAGACTGGATGAGCTGTCTCCTCCAACTTGAGTTAGGCTCTTTTACATTAAATGGCACTTACCTTTCCTTGCTGCTTTGTGTGTTCCTTCATCTTCAGAAGGTAACTCCATCTTCCCTGTCTGTCAAAGCTTCATCCAGATGCACCCCAGAGAAAGGAGCAGAAGATCATCACATCCTTACTGTCCTTGCACTGACCATGACGGAGCCTGCCTTTCTCTGAGGTGTGGACACTGACACAGGGGCATCTGCCGTTGACATTGGGTCATTGTCATTCTCTCCATGGTGACACAAGGTGCTCCTCAGTTGTTTACCATCCCCGTGACATCTGCAGGACCTGCCCAATATTTCCATCCTGGCTTGTCAGGAGAGAGAGAGCAAGGGATGGGGTTCTGCATCTATTCTGGCAGCATCTCCTCTAGCCAGAAGGGCAGGATCCACTGTTAGGGAAAGACTCACTTTCCAAGGCCTCTAAAGTCTTCTGTGATGGGCAAGATTGAAGATAATACCCAAGAAGCCATTCAGTCTGGCTATTGAAGAATGACAAGGACATGGACTATCTCCCTCAAGGATACACAACCTATAATGGCAAGTAAGATGTTTGAGTTGACTGAACTTAACGGGATCTAGAGTCAGTTCAGAGACACACGCCTGGGGTGATCACTAAGGGCAGTTTAGGATGGATTAACTGAAGAAAGAAGACCGTCTTCCTGAGTGGGTGGCACCTTCCCATAAGGGTCCAGATATATAGAGATATAAATATATGCTATGGCATAATATATTCCGGCCTTGAACTTCTGATTTTCCTCTCTCTGTCTCTTCTCTAGCTGCTGGCATTACAGGTGTGTCTCACCGCAACCAGTGTGTGCAGTTTCAGGATCAATCCAGGGCTTCTTACACAGGAGCAGTCAACCAACTGAGCTACATCGCCCAACCAGACGAGAAGATCTTCTTAGACATCTCCTTTGATGAGTTCGCGGAGATGTCGTCGAATAATAAGGTTCTGCTGAGAAACCACAGGGAATGATGGTCTGCAGCTAAGTCACCTGCATTTGCTCCACCATAATCTGCACTCACAAGCTTGACCTTTGTCAGCCATGACAACCTTGGTTTGTCCCTTCGCTGCAGTCTGTAATCAATATATCCTCTTTGAGCTTTGATCTTGATGACTTTTGCTATCCAGGTCTTATGATGGCCACCTCTCTAGTGAGAGCACAGATTTCAAGTCAGGCAGAGCAAGGTTTGAGTCTTAAGTCTACCACTAAGCAAGTGTGTTGGGATAATCATTTTATACATTGTGTGAAGATGTGTATCTGTCCTTCCTTGCCTGTCTAAGGCACCTTCTGACTGGTTTAATAAAGAGCTAAACAGTAAATAGGCAAGAGAGGATAGGCGGGACTTCAGGGAGAGAGAGGAACTCTGGAAAAGAATCTGAGGTGGGATGTTCACCAGCCAAATATGGATGCAGTCAGATGTACAGTACTGAGGGGAAATAATGAGCCATATGGCAAAACATGTATTATCATAAATGGGATAATTTAAGTTTTAAGAGCTCGTTGAGAACAAGCTTAAGCTAAGGCCAATCTTTCATAATTAATAAAAAGTCTCCATGTCATTATTTGGGGGCTGGCAGTCCAAAGAGAGACCTGATACACAAGTGTATCCCCTTAATCATATTTCTTAGGACCACAGAGGGCCTAGTTTGTACAACTATAAAATGGAAATAATGATCACACCTGACCTAGTGGGTTATTATAAGGACAAAATGAGACCATGTATAACAACATACCTAAAACACAGTAGATACTAAATAAAAGCTAGTGGTCATTACAACCAAACTGGCTTTGTGTACAGGACCCAGACCATGTCCTCTGATGGGCAACAAACAGCATTTGAAGAAACCAATCTTTCAAATAAAGTTGGTTGGGCCTACTAAGCCTGCTCACTCGTCCAGGACATGTCTGTCCAGGGCCCAGTTGATGCTAGAGATGAGAATGGACGGAATGCTGTAATGAGGAGCAAACAGGTTTCAGAGAAAGAAGAAAAACCAAGGTAGCATTTTTGTAGCTTGTCTTACTTCTTGAATAAAGGGCTGAGCATGCACTGTGCTCTGCTGTGCCCTCAGGAAAGCTGACTGCGTATAAAAAGGCAAAAGATTGAAAATCTACCTGTGGTCATGGCCCCTCCAACAATTCAAGTTGGAGGCATCTCTGCGGACAGGTACGACAGATAACAAAGGGGATACCACTTCTCTAGGGCCTTCACAAGCAAGATCCACGGCTGGAGGATGTCTGCCAGCAGTATCTGTGATGGCAGGCCTACCTCCACATCAGGAAGACCGACCATACTAAATTAACTTCTCAGCACAGCTTTCTGCGGGGTGTGCAGGCCCCAGGCCACCATGACACCTTCTATGGTTGCTTATTAAACTGAAGAGGGAAAAGAAACCATATTTTCCTTGAATCCATCTCTAGTCTGAAGGGCTGGGTACCCATCTCATCACTGAGGAAATGTCCTGTGCATTCCCTCAAAGAGCATCCTTGTTACCTGCACAAGGAAGGCAGGGCAGCTGCTGCCAGAGAAGCCATTTCCTTTCTTTTTTTCCTCCCCAACCCCTTTCCTTTCTTTTTCTTGTTTAAGGTATTTGTGGGAGGCAGCAGCAAAGGCTCTCCATTTGGGGAAGCCTGACTGGTTTGTGGAAGGGTTAAATAAACAAATGGTAACAACACCAATCAACCTTCTTTGCTTACAGCCTGCAGAGTCAATCTGCCTCCTGGCTGTGGAGCCACCAACCAGCAAAGGCAAACTAATTAGACAGACAAACACTTAGGCAATCACACCTTGTGAATGTAAGCGGCTTCTTGTCTCTCAGCTGCCTCGGAGCGTGAGACAACAAATCCCTGCAAACAAGTTCCTCGCTCTCCCCGTTAGTGAGACCTAACGGATCACAATGGCTAGAGGTGAAAGGTGACACCCCGTCAGGTAATGACATCGCTCCAACAGCCCATATTAAAGCAGCCACGCTTGTTTAGACTAGCCTATTTGCACCTACCGACAGAGGGCCTTTTTAATGTAATTATTAGCCTCCGATGCCCTGCTTAGGATCTGAAAGTATCGTTCATTTTCATCTTGCTTCGGCTACCGCTGCTCTCTCCCATCTCTCCTCAGCCACCTCATCTTCCCACAGCCAAGTGTAGAGACAAGCTCCAGTCGGAGAGCTGAATTAACAAGAATGAGTTGGCAGGTGAGCTATGTGACAAAAAAGAAAAAAGAAAAGGAAGAAAAAAAACTAAAGGAGTTGACAATATATTCTAATCACTATCTGTCTGTGGAAACCTTGAAAAATTAAATGGCTTTTTCATAGAGAGACCAAAAAGCTATCTCACTAAAAGACCAAACCTACAGATGTAAAAACAGAAAGGTTTGAATCATATAATAAAATTGAGCCAGTAAATAACTGTATATAGCCTTTTTTAAAAAAAATAGAAAGAAGCTAGACTGTATTGACAGGGTGGGTCAGGAATCTAATAAATGCTCATCATAGCTCTGAATTTGGCCTTTGACGCTTTAAGTAGCTGGAAGGAATGGGCCTCCCTGACCTCCGTCTGTATTATACAAACAAATCCATCACCATGTAAAAGTTTGGCTGATACATTACAGGCCCAAAGGTCAAAGACCAGAATTGCTAAGTTCCCTAGATGGTTCACGTCTCTGCTTGTAAGCATCCAGGTCATATGCGGGCAGAGCAGCAAGGCGTTTTCATCTGTCCAGTATTAATTGTTAAATATCTGCTGTGGCTTCGAGCTGTGTTCGCTTCAAAATGATGCAGTTGACTTGGTGTCGAGATGGGTCTCAGTCTAGCTCCTCAAAACCCATTGGCACTGTCATCACACCACAACCACGACCATCATTTATTCATGGTATGAACCAGAAGGATATTTCCTGACAGCACCAGTTTAATATTACAGAACACCTTCTGTGCAAAGCAATGGGCTCCTTCCTATTGGCCTTCTTTCTCTTCTCTTTAGCTCTCCCCATTATCTCCATCTTCTGTCCCCTCCCCTGGATGGAGGAAGGATTTGATAGAAGTCAGTAAAGGACAGTCAGAGCATGGTGACCCTAGAGGTGTGGAAGAACACGGGAAGAACATGGGGAAAACATGGGATGAACCACTTGGGGGAAAATGATTGGGCAAAGGACTGTATAGAGGTAGCGTTCACTCTACCCTGCCTTACTGCTGCCTCGTGCCAGCCTGTGTCAGTGAAAACAATATGGACACCAACTCAGACATAGCTCCAGATTTATGAGAGAAGAAAGGGAGAGAAAGGTACTGTCTACAACTCCCATCATAATAGCAACTAAGATCTAGGTGCCAATAGCATAGACTATACCACTGTCTAAAGTTCCCTTATTTTCCTGCTTCATGGTAACTCTTAATCATGTCACAGATACTAAAAGGATTAAATATTATAGCAAATTATTGCATACCCATCAGTGTGGTCCTCCAATCTCTTCATTAAATACCCACCCGTTGCATACCATCTACGATGGCTGATGCCGTATGTCAGCTGAGCCAGGTGACAGATCACATCTTTATGGTCAAATGGCAGTCTAGGTGATGAAAAAAAATGTATTTTAGAAATTATCAGTATTTTTATTAATAGTATTCAAATAAAGCAGATTATTTTCTACAATGTAAATGGCTTTGTTTAAACAGCTGAAGGTCTTAAAAGCAATAATAGAGGCCTCTCAGAGAAGAAGGAATTCTAACGTTAAAACAGAAAACCTGCCTTTGTCAAGCCTGCGGCTCTGTGTAATTCAGACACTGTTACAATGTGTCTTTCCTGAATCTCTATCCTGTCAGCCTGATCTATGTATCTTATATAAATATACTATAGGTCCTATTGACCATGTTTGCCTAGAGGACCATTGTTTAGACTCTACTGTATAGGCAGTGCTGTACTTGTACATTAACAGATGAGATACATGAATTAAAAACACTATTATCTTCATTTCCAGGAAATGGCATTCAGTGCACACTCACCCTGTCTTCAAAGTTGCCATCCCTGGATTGAGCTGCAAACATGGATAAAGAGATATTGCTTTCTCTTTATCACGATCCAATCAAGAAGTGGTGTACACGGGATACAAATCCATAGAGCAGCACAGGGTAAGTCCTCAAAAAGAAGCAGAGTGTTCAGGGTTGTTTACAGAGATGCGGGAGCGTCTACCAGCCCGAACTGGAGAAGGCTTCATTTGGGAGACAGCATGAGGGCTGAGCTATCATATCACCAGAAGTACTAAAGTCCTCTAACCATTAGAGGAGCTCCATCCGAGGGGTCACAGACCGAAAGTCACTGTCTCAGCTTCTTCTGTCTCCTTGATAAGAGACTCGGGCAAAACTTCTTGGGAAAAGAATAGCTTGTTCCAGCTCAAGGCACCATCCGTCAGGGTGAGAAGTCAAGACAACATTTTCTCGAGCCTGGTCCTGTCACATCCACAGTCAGGTGGGAACTGTGAACACAAGCTCCCTGGTGCTCAGCCAGCTTCCTCCGCTACTGGATAGTCCAGGGTCCCCTACCTAGGAAATGGCACCACCCACAGTAAGCATATCGTCCCACCTCTCTGAATGTAACTAAGGCAACCCTCTACAGACATGCCCAGAGTGTCATCTCTCAGGTGATGCTAGGTTTTATTGACTATCACCACTGGCCTTTACCACCACTCAACCCAAAGGTCCAGAAAGCTCTAAACTGAAGGGATGCTCTATGACGGAGCTCTGAACAGTGTGGTATTCCAAGAACGCCTGACTGAGCAGCCAAGACCAAGCCCGTGGGGCAACAAAGAAGATGGTGGTTTTACAGCAAAATAGGCTTCAGCCCTGGATTTATACAACTGCTGGTTTGAGAGGCAGTCACCCGACTCTGCCAAAGAGGCCAGGGTGCTCCTTAGGTTCACCTGGCCTTGGCAGGCACCAGATAATTAAGCAAAGCAGCCTGGTTGCAGGGACCTTAGAGCATGTGTCAGGGTCTGCTGGGGACAGACTCAGTCAGCTCTGCCTAAATTGCCTAGTTCTGATTTCAGAGTTATTACTATGGAGCATACTAAGTGCAGGAAAGAAAATCATGTTCCTTGCCTATCGCTTCCAAAAGAGAATAAGCACAATATCTTTTAGAAATTCTTCCACAAGGTAGAGAGGTAGTTCAGTCAGTAAAAATGTTTGCTAGACAAGCCTGAGGACCCGAGTTCAATCCCCATGACCCTCACAAGAAGCAGGACATGATGGGATGGGATTGTAATCCCAAGCACTGAGGAAATGGAGACAGGCAGATGGCTACAGTGCACAGCCTTGCTTTCAGCAAGCTCCATATTCCAGCAGAGGACAATCTCAGAAAGTAAAACAAGGCAGAGTTTCGAGGAACAACAATCAAGGCCTCCATACACACACACACACACACACACACATAAGTGTGCACATGAACCCACATGCATACATGTACCTACTCACCCATACACACAGGGAAAAGAATATTTCCACCAAAAAACTACAAGAGCTTAGGCAAAGTTAAAACACAAATGCCTCTGAACCTCAGCTGAAGGATTGACTACGTGGAAGGAAAGGCATAGTCAGGCGGGGAAGTGTGGGCTGTGCAAGGTCTGAATACCCAGCATTGGCCCTTTCCCTAGTACTTCCTAGACCATGGTATAAAAGGCTAACCTGGACTATGTCTAACATGCAGCTATTTGAAGCAATCTATTTCTGGGAGGCCCTAAGATGCTAAGGCATTACCTGTCCTTAATAGTAAAAGCTATGCCGGCATCAGATGGGAAGGTTTTGCTAGACTCTTAACTTCCCCTTCTGAGCAGAGCACCAGGGAGAACCAGGGTCACCTGCTTGAGCCAAATGATGCTATGGTTTGAGCAGCAGAGGCAGTCTGGATAGGGGAGCTGGAATGTGCGGGATCCAGAGCTCCATCTGGCCCCTCAGTCAGGGGTACCATTAGAGCCATCAAATGCTTTGCCTGCTCTCTCAGCACTTGCCAGGGGCCTTCTCATTCCATCTGGCCACCCGTCCTTCTTCCTCCATCACACACACACTTCCTCATGCTATACCAGTCACAGCAGAGGTGGACAGGTCAGGGGACAGTGTTGAATTGCCACCTTGACCAAGGCCTTGCCCCACTAAGCTCTAGACTACAGAGGAGTTAGCCGTCCTTCAAGACAGAATCCAAAGACCATTGGAGAATCTTGGTTTTTTTTTTTTTTGCAGAATCATGAAACTGCACAGAGGTGGGACAGGCCATGGGGCAGGAATGCTGGACTCCCCAACATCACTACCACCATTTTCAGTTAAAAACCAAGGTGCCTTTGACTTATGACAGATGGAAATGTTTATAGACCTGCATGTCTTGGGAAAAAGCAATACTTTTCTGTTAGAGCAAGATGGCACAAGGGCCTGGAAAGATGGCTTAGTGCCTAAGAGGTCTGCCTTCTCCTGCAGAGAACACAAGTTCAGTTCCCAACACCCATATCAGGTGACTCACACGACTGCCATGGGAATCCTACACCTCTGACCTTCATAAGCACCTGCACTCATGCACACACCCACCGCACTCACGTGCACACACCCACCACACTCACGTGCACACACCCACCACACTCAGGTGCACACACCCACCACACTCAGGTGCACACACCCACCACACTCAGGTGCACACACCCACCACACTCAGGTGCACACACCCACCACACTCACGTGCACACACCCACCACACTCAGGTGCACACACCCACCACACTCAGATGCACACACCCACCACACTCACATGCACACACCCACCACACTCACGTGCACACACCCACCACACTCACGTGCACACACCCACCATACTCATGTGCACACTCACACCCACCACACTCAGGTGCACACACACACCCACCACACTCAGGTGCACACACCCACCGTACTCACATGCACATACCCACCGTACTCACATGCACATACCACACTCAGGTGCACACACCCACCACACTCATGTGCACACACCAACCACACTCTTTTACACATATCTATACTCATATACATAATTAAAAGAAATAAAGAAAATCATTAAAGATAAAAGATATCTCAGGCGTGGGATATTGAGTATAGACAGAAAAGAGATAAGCACAGACACTCGTCTTCGTCCTTTCTAGAAACTTGGGGACAGCTTTCTGCATTGCTAGCCTGAGCCTGAGATGAACTAAAGAACACCATGTCTGTTCTGTAGGGCACCTCTCTCCTCGTTCCCATGCATTGTTCCTCCACGGCAGTGCTCACTAAACCGGCTGGTCATAGCTCACTCAGACCTTTCCCAGAAGTGTGGGGATGCTGTTACCATGCTCCATGAAAAACAAAGCGGACACCCCAGGTCACGGAGAATGCAGGAACAGCTGTTTCTTCCTGTCTGGTTTTCCTGCCTATACTTCCAGCCTGGCTACCAACCAATCAGCATGTATTTAAAAAATAATTGACAGAATATAGAATTGTCCCGCACCATCTGATGGCCCTGAAATAGGGGCCCACCTTTGTCTCTGAGACAGCCTGCTATGAGGAAACAGTGCTAACCCCCAGCCACGCTCACCTTGATGCTTTTTGTAAACCTACCTGTTTATCAATGCACGCGGGACAGGTCTAGACCTGTGGAGTAAGTGATCAACAAAACCAGGCGCTGATGAATTCATGGAGTCTCCACTTCACCTGTGTCCAAAGGGGCTCCCTGTGGTTTTTCTTAAAGGTTCTGGTCACCTGAGAAGCCTTGCTTCAGAAGTACCTGCTTTAAGGTAAGGCTCACACTGAGAACAAGAAACGCGTGCACAGTGGGACGCCAACGGAGGCAGGACTCGGAAAAGGCCAATGGCACTTGAAAGCCCTAATCCACGTTTATTCAGCAACTTTGCTGTTTTGAAGATGAATCACTGATGTGCAAACAGGGCTTCAACTTAGCCTGAACTGGCCGAGATCCCTCCCAGCTGAGGCATTCAAGCAAGTGCTCACTAAAATCATGGGAGTTTGGGGTTCATGCCCCAGGATGATCAGAGGACGGTACCAGCTCTGAGCGGCACTCGCCAGCTACACTACTGGCTCATCCTTTGGTTTTCCAGTGCTCCGTGGCCACTCTGGAATTGAGCTCTTGCCTGTATTCCACGGTGGCAGGAGGGAAATGAACAAGAAGTGATCAGTAATGAAACATGGTTGGGGCTGAAATCCTAACTGCGGCTCCTCCCTTACCTAGAACTCTGTCTCCTTTCTATCTGCCTCATACACAGCCTTAAACACCTGCCATATTGCTTCTCGGTCAAAACCCTTTAAATGATAGACCCTCCATGAAATCTCTCTTGTCCCTTCCACCAGATGTAAAGTCTCCCATATGCTGGTGGCAGGTTACCTAACAGCAAATTCTGCTTCTGTCCATTCTCCACTGCGGGACCTAGGGACAGTAATTTAATTGCCACATATCCCAATCTACATATCTGTGAAAGAGGTAGAATAATACAGCCGACATCAAATTGTGGTGAGAATGGTGAAAATCAAAAGCCCCGACCCATGAGAAGCACTTTAGAGGGTCCAGGTGCCTGTGCACAGCTGGAGCTAAGTGCTGTTATGGGCCACCAGTAAAGCCTGCTAAGAGAATGCTGGCCCATGAAAAGCTCATTGCTGAGTTCCCTGGGTGTGTGGTCTCCCCCCACTTCTCTTACCTGGTTAGGGAGGCCCCGTTACTACCAACCTGGAGGACTTTTGCTTGTGCTCAGAAGTTAAAGTTGTTACCCTATTAAACTATGTGTGTAAAGCACTTACTGTGATAAACACCTGGACAGATGCACCTCGAGAGCGGCAGGGCTTCTTTTGGCTCACGGTTTCCAAAGGGACACACAGTGGTGAGGAAGCCCTCTGCGTCAGGATGAGGAGAGGAGACTGGAAATGGGCTGGGCCGTCAAGCCTCAAGGACCACCCCAGTGACCCATTTCCTCCAACAAGTCTCCACCTCTTCAAGGTTACACAACTTTCCCAAGCTGCACCCTCAACTGCAGATCAGGAATTCACACCCATGACTGCAGGGTGCATTCCCTGGGCAAACCACAGTGCCCATCTTCACATATGCTGCTTGGAACCAAAGCCTGCTTCTCTCCTTTGTGGAACTAGTACATGTAAACTCCAGATGAATACTAGAAAGTTTACATAGCGTCGCACATATGCTATGCTCTGGGGATATTTTAAAGTCTTTTGTCTGACTATTGTATACCAGGAATAACAATCCAATTGTCTATACCAAACTCTATCCCTTCGAAAATTCCTGCATGCGAGAGAGGAACAGCAACCACACAAACTCAAAGTTTGTCCCCTGGGTGCATGCCTGGAGGAAAAGATCTGACAACACACAGTCACTTTCCGTGTAGAGCTGCACAGACGGTTTCCATGTAGAGCTACACAGTTTCCGTGTAGAGCTGCACAGACGGTTACCGTGTAGAGCTGCACAGACAGTTACCGTGTAGAGCTGCACAGACAGTTACCGTGTAGAGCTGCACAGATGGTTTCCATGTAGAGCTGCACAGATGGTTTCCGTGTAGAGCTGCACAGACGGTTACCGTGTAGAGCTGCACAGATGGTTTCCATGTAGAGCTGCACAGATGGTTTCCATGTAGAGCTGCACAGATGGTTTCCATGTAGAGCTGCACA
>JAQHUG010000107.1:1123713-1141825 GCA_028555095.1 Dicrostonyx torquatus | reverse complement strand
TGCTCCAGTAGAGCACTGTGTGATGATGTCACAACAGATACTGTGTTTATGCTCCAGTAGAGCACTGTGTGATGATGTCACAACAGATACTGTGTTTATGCTCCAGTAGAGCACTTCTGTGTGATGACATCCCATTTATTCTCTGGTACCATTCTTCCCAAAGTGAGAATGTCTGTCTTATCACTCTTTGTCTCTGTACCTCCAAACACATAGCAAATTTTCAATAGCTAGTGGTTGGAATATCTTTTTAAAGAAAGACAATCAATGACCAAGAAAGCTTTAAAAAAAAAAAAAAAAAAAAAACCAAAACTGTCCTTCCTTTTAGAGAAATTTTCAATACCGCCAAAGAGCCAAAATTAGCATTGTTAAACTTCACATTGATTGTATATATGCTGATTTTGTTTGAGAACCAGTTCTTTTGGTAGCAATTAGGTGGAGCTTTATAAGATCAAAATCTTGTCCCAACCAATCTGGTGACCACCATCTTCACAAAAACATCAACCAACTCCGAAAGTCTCTGAAACCCACTGACATCTCTGCACATTAGCTGGATGTGTCTCTGTCGCTTGGACCACCCCACCTCCCTCTCTAGAGAGCAAGATTCCTCCCTCCTCAGAACCATTATCGCTCCTTAGCACCTCACAGTCCATCTGAATGTCACCCCTTTGATAAGCTCAGTGTGTGTGCTGTGGTGTGTGTGGTCTGAGCTAAGCTCCGGAAATGCAGACCAAGAAGACACATCCCTGCCTTCATGGAGTCCAAGCACACTTGCTGAAAACAAAGTGCCACCAACTTAATGGACGACGGTCTGAAGAAAACATTGAAGATGACACTGAATATGAACCTGTAGGCGAGGTGAGGGCACAGAGAAAATAACAAAGCAGATAGCACCTGGAGGAGGTGTCCTGTGAGCAGGGTCTTGAAGACACAAGGAAAACGAGCCAGGTTGGGACTGGCAAGATGGCTCGGCAGTTAAGAGCACAGGCTGTTCTGTGGAGGACTAGAGTTGGGTTCCCAGCATCTTTATCAGGTGGCTCACAACCACTGCCCGAGGGTCTGACAATGTCTTACCGCTTTGGCAGGCACTACATGCATGTGATGAACATATGTACACATAAAAATAAATACATAAATACTTTTAAAGAAAATGAGTAGGGGAAGAAAAATGAAAAGGGGGAAAGTCTTTTAAGCAAAGTGCCAGGCCCTAAGCCTACAGGAAGTGGAGGGAACATTGCTGGCAAACAGCAAGAGGTAAGAGAAGCTAGCTCAGCAGTGGGATGGCAGGGGTGAGGAATAAGAGGGAGGGAGGATGAAAGCCAGTACACCAGTTCCGCACGGCGGGGATCACAAGCAAGGAAATGGCTTGACCATGCTTCCCTTTTATGCCAGTTAACGTCAAAGTAGATACAGAAGGAGGGCCGACCCCAGACTGAGAGGCATCTTGGGAAGCAGTTTTAGAAAGCCAAGTATGGAGGGAGCAAGTTTGAGCACTCCTGAGGAGGAGGAGGCTGGAGCTGGTGTGTTGCCCTGGAGTCCATCAAAGCTCCTGGGATTCTTGAGAAACACAGGAGCATCAGGAGCAGGGGTAAACAGTGGGTCCACTGAGCGGCCCTGGGGATTCTGTGAAGAAGAAGGAAGGCACCCTAACCATGTCCTCCAAAACGCGAAAGAAAACGAAGAGGCCCCTCAGAGTCAAACTGGAGCCATCCACTACCACTCACGGCCCTGGGTCCGCCACAAGAAGAAAGACAAATATTTTTACAAACCCTAGTGGGCCAGGAGGACTTTGTCAGCTGGTGATCACCTGTAACCCAATGTCCTTCCCCAGTTCCCTGTAACTGTGAAAACTCTGAAGGCCAAGTAGCTGAAAGACCTCTGGCCTTGCCCACCCTGACTGTGACCGCTCTCCCTCCGACAGGATTGACATGAAGGAGCTTGCTTTTTCTGACTCCACCTTCCTTTCCCCTGAAGGTTGTCTCAGCTAACCCACTTAACTTTGCTATTTCAATTAAAAACAAGAAGTTTTGAGTGAGGACTCACTGAGGTCAGGGACCAGAAACAGTAACAGCCTGGCTATCGCTGGCTGATGCACCTTCCTTGCCAGGATGGGTCGGTGATCAAAGGTGATGATGAATTCCCTGTACCCATTTCTGCCCTTAGCTTCCTGATAAAAAAAAAAAAAAACTATTGAAAAATGGGTATGCATCCTGAGAATTGAAAGTAGAGATGATTGTTTTGCATATACGAAAGTTTAGATTTATGATTCTTTTAGGATTTTTTAATAAGATTACCTTTTGAGATAAGTAATAAAGTGATTGATTTTTTTTTTGTAACCACAAAATGCAGCCTGCCAGGTAAAGAACTGTCTTCAAAAATCCCTTGCTTGCTTACACACTGTTAATCTGTAACAAGTTGCTTAGACATGAATGTATGTGAGTTCTTGGGGATAATTTGTTTTTTACCTGTAATAAGTAAAATGTTTAATCATGAAAGGGAAATAGGAAACACGTTTTTTTTCTTGCATTCTAACCACACTGTAACTTTTATTTGCTTGAAAGATTTTGCTGGGCTAAGTAAGCTATAAGGGAAAAAATAAAAACACAGAAGGGGAAAAAAATAAAACAAAAAGGACTGTTAAAATGAACCAAAAGAAGCCGGGCAGTGGTGGCGCACGCCTTTAATCCCAGCACTTGGGAGGCAGAGGCAGGTGGATCTTTGTGAGTTCGAGGCCAGCCTGGTCTCCAAGAGCTAGTTCCAGCACAGGCTCCAAAGCCACAGAGAAACCCTATCTCAAAAAAACCAAAAAAATAAAAAAAATGAACCAAAAGAAAAGGAGGGAGTGCACTGGGCCCTACCTCGCAGGCTTGATATCTTGAGGTTTGCTTCAAGGAACATCCAGTTTTCAATATGCCTGTCTGCTTCACCCCTATACCACTATAGATGCTGTGAATGTGTGCACAGTTCCCCCATAGCAACCAGTAGAATGCCCGATGTAGAGAAGCCACAGACCGCATAGCTCTCACAGTCAGATCCACCTACACACATCCTTAGCTCTTCTACATGGCTCCCAGACTCACCTAAAGCAGGTGGAAGTCGAGCTGGGACAGGAATGGAGACACGTGGAGTCTTGAGTTGAACTCTAACTGTGACGCTGAGTGGCAGAAGCTGGAAAAGGAGCAGAAAGAACATGACGCCTGGAAACAATGGAGCCACTCAGGGAATCGAGGGCTGTCTCTTGGAGAGGACAGAGTTGCAAACTTGTTGACACGATCAACCAAAAATTATAAAACTGGCTTGGGTGTGTACAGTCATGATAGAAATATAATGACGGAGGCAACAGAAACCCTAAAATATGGGAGAAAAGCTATGGTCAACTTTCTGCCAATGCATTTCAAACAGAGGAAACGGATGCTTTTCTGACAAGATCTATGTTCCTGAAGCTCAAATTACAAGTTCAAAACTAACTAGTCTAGCTAGCAGTAACTAGCGACAAACTAGCCAAGACAAGGTTCCCACTAAAAGTGCTGGTTTGCTCTGGGCACTGTCCAGGCCCTAAGAAATAACACTCCACTTTGTTCTCATTTTAAATTGGAATTACATCCATTTTAACTGTTACATAAACACTAACATTACTGGCAATATGGGATAGGGTGATGTCTCAATACACAGTATCTTCTCTGTTTAATAAAATTAAACACGGCTACCTCCTCCAACAATGATCATTTCTTGAAACTTCCAAAGTTCTTATTTTCTGAAATACAGTCTAGGCCTGGTCTCTCAAGGCCCGTGACTTTTCACCTGACCTTCTATAGAACAGCACATAGATCAAATCTTCCCCAAGGTGGAGAACTAAACTTTCAATATGAAGGGCTCCCTGGGAAAAGAAGAGTGGCCTTGTTCTAAAACTTGCCTGTGGAAGCATGACTGTGCCTGAGGCTGCCAAGACATCTTAAAGGAGGCGTTGAACACATTTCAGTCAGAAACTTGAAATGGCACCGTGGACAAATGGTCAGGGGTTGGGGCAGGCCTGGGAAAAGCAGTGGTTCTGGTCTCATGAGGGGAATGGTGTCTGTGAGAGAAAACCAGTTTAGGGTGAAGTGAGAAATTCCGTCTAGGTAGAAACAAGAGCACCAAGCTCACAGCAGGACCCTGGTGCCTCTGCTCTATGAGATTCTCAGAAGAATCAAGAAAAGCTATTAGACCATTTTCTCTTTCTTCCAGGAACCCAGAAAGAATAAACACTGTACCGAAAACTCACGGTCTAAAGTTACCAGAAAGAATAAACACTGTATTGAAAACACATGGTATAAAGTTAACAAAAGTCACCTCTGACAGCCGCTGGTTAGAAAGGTGTTTAAGAGGCAGAGGGTGAGGAAGGTTAGCATAAATTGGAGTGTGATCATTATATTCCACCTGATCCGGCTGAGGCAGGACACTCTCTTGGAGAAGGACTCTGTGGTTTTGAAGCTGAAGGTCTCTCAGACTCTCCTCATCCTCACAATAGATCTTCTTACATTGTCCAAAGCAGTATCCTGCCACCCCACTGATAGTGGAGAACCATAGCTGTGGGGTTTCTCTACCGGGGACCCTCAAATGGCAAGGAGAGCCACAATTTAAATTTATTTGTTTCTACTTAGAAATCACCATTTGTAGGAAATGTGGGGTGAGTTATCTGGGGACACTGGGGCTGCCTTGCACAGAGCACTGACTTTAAAACTTCTGGGTTTTCCTTTATGCATAGCATGCTTTTGCCCAAGGGCTCTTTAAACACTCTCTTCTATGCAAATTAGTACAACCGATGCTAATTATACTGGTTGCATTTCCATGCTCCAGGTCCCACTGTAATACGCTGCATATTATAAAATCAGGCACACTCTAATGTCACTATTGGCCCGTAGGCTGAGCAACAGGCATCCATTCTCCCATGTTAATTTGCAGGGAGGAGATTGCTATATTTTCCACAAGATGAATGTTCCTCTGACAACCAATCACTGTTCTCAAGTTGAGCTATCCTCAGTCTTCTTTAGGGTCCACTCCCAGACTCCCTTTTCCACCAGTGACCCCTGAAGCAAGCACTGCCCCAGAACCCTTGAAGTCTGTTCACTGATTTAGTCGGTGTTTTGTGAGACGATATTACATGTAAGATATGCTCATCCCACATGGAAGCACTAGGGGTTTTTCCATATTAATTTTATCCTTCAATACCTCTTTCACATGCGCTGTACAATAGTCTCTGGAACTGCAGACCCTGCCACCTGCCGTTCATATTCCCTGAACCCCTTATCACGGCTTCTCTCCTTTCTTTTCTCTCCTTTTTTTCTATGAACTGTATATTTTTCTCAACATGGCTTCAAGTTCAATGCCTCAGAGGTAGAGGAGATGGATGACAGCAGAGAACATAGTGGATCCTATCAAGAGCACATTCAGGACCATCTAGGCGAGATGTCAGAACCCAGACCATTGGCACCGGAAGCAAGGAAGCAAAGCAAATGAAGATACCCTTGGAGATGATTCAAAATAAACATAGCAAGCTGTAGAAGACAGCTCCTGGGGAAGAGGTCATCAGATGGAGCAACTGGATTTACTTTGAGAGAAATATGAACGTGCATATAAACTTAAAAGCAAGGAGTCAAAAAGGAGACGCTAAGGTATCAGGAAAGAGTGAAGATGACGTAGGTAGGTAAGGTCCACAGTGGCTGCCTGGTGGGTTCTAGGTCTATCAAGAAGATTCTGTCTGGCAGGGTGACCTTCTATCTAGAGTACGTGGAGGTTGGTAACATATAAACATGGAGGAGAAAGGTAAAAGAAAGTCTATCTTCCAAGGAGAAAAATAAAGGAACTCTTTTCTCAGAGAGGATTAGAGAGGCATTGAGGAGAACACACATGTTTGGAACGACTCCCAGAGGAATTTGAGAAGTGTGCCGTCTTTGTTCCCTGCTGGGTGAGCCCTTCACACGGTCCCTCCCTGTGCTGTGCCCCTAAGAGGTTGACAGCTGTAGATTGTACCCACCGTTGTCCTGATGCTGGCCTTGGGTGGGTTTCCACCAATGAGAGAAAAGAGGATTAGGGTCTTGAGTTTCTATTGCTCTCCTTCTGCCTGTGTTACCACTAGTACGACTTCTGAGGGCCACAGCTCTATTCAGAGACCTCCCCTGGAGGAGTACCCATCCCCAAAGGCTTAGAGGGAGCACTGGCTTCCCCTCTGCTACTGGTTGTAGGGAGCTTCTTGTTTCTTTCCCATGACTTTGCCCAGTCCCCTCATTAAATTCTCTCCTCGCCACAATAGGTGTGTCATTCATTTCCTGCTCAGAAATTTAGCTGAGGGTAGGATGCAAGAGGCAGCTGAATGGGGACAAGCAAAAGGATCATCTTGTACAGGCGAGGATAGAAGCTGTACACCTGCCATGCCTGTTCTCACTGTAGGTTTTGCCACCCACATGCAGAAGTGGGTGAGACAATGGGAGGATTCATAAAAAACTTTTTGGAAAAAAAAATATATGTGCCCAGCATAGTGATCATGTCTTTAATTTCATCCCTTGAAAGGCAGAAGCAGAAGAGTTCTGTGAAGCCAGCCTGGTCTACAGAGTGAGTTCCAAAACACCCAGGGCTACAGAGAAATCCTCTATATAAACAAAAAAAAAAAGAAGGATGAATAGACATAACAAAAGCAAAGGGGCCCCAACTGGTGGGTTCCCAGTTAGTGAGAGAATCTTGGGTGACTAGTACCTGAGGAATAATATCTTGGCTTGTCCTCTGGCTTCCACACTCACACACACATATGCACACTCATACATACAAGTACTCATGTGCACACACAACAGAGAAACAGAAGATGCTGTGTAACAGGTAATAAAATACATGTGTCTTAGACCCTAATACCGCTCTCCACATTCAGTCTTGGTTTAATCAGAAGCTTCTTGATTTTCTGTAACAACATTATAATAGCCCTTCAATTTATATAGTCAATAAATCTCCTGAAGAAAAAAAATGTAAACTCGTACACACTTCAGATCATTGTAAGTCTGAAGATGCCGTTTGCTCACCCAGACCTAATGCAGAAGGGAAACCATGGTATCACATCCCGGATGGAAAGCTATGGACTGAACTCCACTCAGCCCACTGGCACCAGAGCTGAGAGCTTGGTTCTGCCGTCATTTATGCTTCAAGATTTAACTCTAATTCCACCTCCCCAAAGCCCATCCATAACACGGGGATGCAGGAGACACTGCACCCTCTCTGAAGGTCCCATTTCTTAGGGATATCCTTGATCTAGCCATGGATCACCATGTCACTTTCTTCTTGCCTTCCCTACATCATAAACTTTACAATCCTGTGAACTTTTTCCAGCTCTTAGAGTCTTGTTCGTAGCGAGAGCTTCATAAATGTTTCACAAGCTGGTTATTTATCCCTTATATGGGAAGTTTCAAAATGTTTTAATGCTTAGAAGAAAACTATTTAGGGGCATTTGTTCTTGTCCTTAAGACACACGAAGAGAACAGAGAAAAACAAAAGGCAGAGACAGTCGTGTTGCCGGGCTAACAGGACAGACGAGCCTTGTGCAATTTTCTATAGCCCCTCATGATTTCCAGACAACACCCTTCCCCCTGAGGAAGCAGCTTTGGGAAAAGGCTCTCACCACACCCATTCTTAAGCCACCTGAGAATAATTACATGTGTTCAACATTTCCAAAACAGAATAGCCCAGGAATGACAGGCAAATCAGACCAGACAAATTGCGCAGTCTCTTGAATTCCGTCATTAGAGCGCCTGAAGACAGTGAGTTCCCAGCAAGGTGTGTTCTGAAGTGAAAAGATGCCAGAATTCGTAGTATTTAGACCTGAAAGCAAGTGCAGCTTCTCCAGAAGCACCCAACACACTTTCCAAGACAAACGCCATTAAAGCAATTCTCTTTGAACCCTTCGTTCCACTCTCAAAGCTGTTGTAGAAATGGTCCTCCCCACTGAGGACTGTCACCTGTGAAATAAGGTCTTCCTGCACTAATCCCTTCCTAAGTGCAGTGAGGGGAGCTGCTTTCCAGTGCAGTGCTGCTGTGAGCCCGGCTTCCCAGGACAGTACCTTCCTCGTCTTCCTTGGCATGGCCTCGTGAGGCAAACAGAGAGTCCGCTTCTACCTAATTTATCTTCCTTGAATGGTGAATAATTGATGCTGCCTAGACAAGCTGAGGCCATCACCACTGCAGGGGACACTCTCTGCTCGGTGACTGAAACCTTGTCTGAGCAGACTGACCTGCCTCACAAACAGGAAGCCTTGACTTCTGTGGATGCCAGGGTGGGGGCCCAGTAATACTCTAGTAGGATATTGTGAACTGGGCTTTTGTAATCCCCAATTGTTTTTATTTAATTCACAGCTGGCCTGCCACAATGTTTAATCTAAGAACGGAAGTTCCTTCCTTGTCATAGAGGATGTTGCTGAGTGAGAATATGTATGTTTGCAAGCCTCATACATATCTGGAAATAGAACAGCAACTCAGGGTGAGCTGGAAGGGGAAAGAAGGACACAAGGAAGAAGATGAGGGAGGACGGGAAGGGAGGAAGAGAGAGGCAGAGGGAGAAAGTGGGGGAGGTTAGGAATACAGCTCAGCTGGATGCAGCCTTTGGCCAGCATGGGTCAATCCCCAGAACAAGGGACAAGAGGAGAGGACACATGAGTAGGTGAGTGCCACTCTATATAAATGTGGTCACTGTTGTGGAATGTTCCTCTACAGCATGTGAAGACATGTCATTCTGATTGGTTTAATAAAAGTCTGAATGTCCAATAGCTGGGCAGAATTGCAGAGAGGACACTGGGAAGAAGACAGGTGTAAACACAGGTAGTCACCAGCCAGATGGAGAAAAAGCAGTATGGGTGATACAGAGTAAAGGTAATAAAACCGTGAGACAAAAAAAGTAGGTTCACTGAAATGGTTTAATTTAAGTTGTAAGAGCAAGTTTGTAACAAGCCTAAGCTATCAGCTGAGCTTTCATAATTAATAAAAAGTCTCAGTGTGGTTATGTTGGAGCTGGAAGGCAGGACAGAAAAATCCACCTATACCCCCTCTTAAGCTTGTTTGGCAAAATTCTTGGCAGAGTAAAAGCACTGATGATTGCACCTTAAGGATAAACAAGCCATACACCAGGCCAACATCTTCTGCATCAGCTCCTACTTCCAGGTTCTAGAGGCTGAACAGAGACTCATTTTATTTCATGTTTGAACCATATTTTCCTTATTTACCATATTTACACACCTAGATTCATCATCATGAGTACCTGTAGGCACTAACATGCCAGCACTAGACAAGGCCATGTCTACCATTCAACAAGAATAAGAAAATGAGACAGCCAGGAACAAATAGAACCAAAGATTATTAAGGCAAAAGAGATAGGCAGCAGATGTCCCTAAGGCTAGACACAGAAGGCTAGACACAGAGGTGCTGTGAGACCTCATAAGTCAGGCATGAAGGATCCCAAGGTGCATTGCTGAAGTGCCAATGAGGTCTGGGTAAGGGACAATAAAGGCAGATTGACTGAGAGATACCCAGGTACCGGTGGTTAAGAAGATTTCAGCGTGGGTTTAGAATAGCAAAGGAAAACAATGATGAAAGGGAGACTTTACATGAGTTTTGTCAGTTAAAAAAGATCAGTTTGGTATTTTAGGTTAAAAGAAAAGGAGGAAGAGGAGTAGAAGAGGAAGAAGAATTTAAAAAAAGAAAAAAGGAGAAGGGGGAGAAACTGCAGAAATCTACGCAGCTACTCTGTGTCATACATGGTGTCGTGTGTCTCCTTCAAAGCATGCATCAGGAAACAAGGACCAGTTGCGTCCTCCCATCTAGCCAATCGAGAAGCAGAGGGAAATAAAAATGGTGGAGCAATGAGTTAGTGTTCTTACCTCCCAGCCTTAGCCAAGAAGGGATGCAGCTGTGGCCTATTCACCAGTATGCAAGAACCACTGGCCAGGCCATTGCCTCAGAATCTGCCACGGTCTCTGATTCATCACCAGCCCATGATGTCATTTAGAGCACTGGGACTTGCCCTGTAAAGCTCTCCCCATTGTCGTTACCTCTGTGCAACTATCCTACTTCAACAGACTCTACTTGCAGAACGCAACAGAATGCATGACAGTTGCTTTACTGGAAAAGACTCCGAGTGGATTAAAAGTAATTGAGTGGGTTGAGGAACCCAGTTCCACCTCTGCTTTCCAAAAACTGGGAAAGTGTGTCATGCCAGCATTTTGTATGAGAGCTGGAGTTCACACTCAGGTCTTTATGCCAGTATAGCAATTCCAGCCCCCTGGTTTTTCATATCGAGTATTCCTAGGGCAGTGGGAGAACTCTAACTGTTAAACTAATTCCAATAGTTTCAATAACTGGCAATCAAAAATCCAAAAATATATCTATCAATAGATGAATGAATAAAGAAAATGAAAGACATGCATATACATATATACACACATACATATATATGTAAAGAAAATGAGAAACATGCATACAGAGAGAGAGAGAGAATGGAGTGAACACTATTTAACAAAAAGAACAAAATTCTGTCATTGTGGTAAAATAGGTGAAGCTAGAGAGCACCATGTTAAGTGAAACAATCTAGGCATAGAAAGACAAACATCACATGATCCCAAATACCTCTTCCCAGAATTCTCCTACTCTGGTCACCTTGCCTATGCTTCCTGCCTGACTACTGGCCAATCAGCCTTTTATTAAACCAATACAAGTGACAAATCTTTACAGTGCACAAGAGTATTGTCCCACAGTATGAAACTTCACATATTACTTTCACAAATATGCATGTCATAATGTGCCGCTTAAAAGCACAATTTAAACCAAGAGACCTAAAGGATACATATTTCTGGTTTGTGATGTTGTAAGAATTACAGGCTAGAATGGTGTCATTTTAGGAGGTTAACTTTTTTGTTTTGTTTTGGTTTTCTTTTTTTGTTTGTTTGTTTGTTTGTTTTTTGAGACAGGGTTTCTCTGTAGCTTTGGACCCTGTCCTGGAACTAGCTCTTGTAGACCAGCTCTTGTAGGCTGGTCTCGAACTCACAGAGATCTGCCTGCCTCTGCCTCCCGAGTGCTGGGATTAAAGGCGTGTGCCACCACCGCCCGGCTGGTTTGGTTTTCTTTATGAGACCCAGGTTCATGTGTCCCAGTCTGACCTCAAAGCTGCTATTTCATTGTGAATGACCTGGAATTTCCCATTTTTCTGCCTCTACCCCCCAAGTACTAGGATGGCAGACATGATCCACTATCACTGGCTATATTAGGTTAGGTGTTAGTGTTAATTCATGAGGTTAACTTAACATTAAAAATCCAACCCCCTCCCCATAAGTTGCTAGATTTTTTTTTACAAATAGAGCCTATTATAACAATGCTGATGGGTAGCAATGTAGTGGCATTTCATTTGTATTTTAATAAATAAAATTTGCCTGAATATCTGAGAGTAAAACAGCCCCACTGGTCAGCCTTACAGACCAGGCAGTGGTAACACACACCTTTGATCTCAGTAGCCACAATAGTTTGCCATAGAAACTGGGTGGTGGATGCCTTTAATCCCAGTGGTGCATGCCTTTAATCCCAGCCCTAGAGAAAATTATAAAATGGGAGGAGTCAGTTCTCAGGCACAGTCTCATTCTGAGATTCCTGGAGGTAGGATCACCATTTTTGGACTGAGGTTGAAGTAAGAGTCAGTGGCTGGCTATTTTGCTTTTTGGGTCTTCAGGTTGAATGCCAATTTTAGTCCCTGAGATTTTATTACTTATGCTTCAATTCATGCCCAAAGTGGGGCACAAACCCACAACCCTGAGATTAAGGGTCTCATGTTCTACCAACTGAGATAGGCAGTTGCTTACAATGCAATGACGGAAGTAGCTTACAATGCACTTCTTGTTTACTTAGGTAATATTATATCTTTCTGGGGTCTTTGAGGGAGTTGAAGAAAGATAGTTATAGTTTTCCTTAGCTATGATAAAAGATAAATTAAATATGAAACTTTCCAGCTACAAATAGACTAAATATTGTATGTGCAATTCTTGCTTGATACCTGTTTTTTTTATATCTAACCTTATTTTGTTAAAGTTAAAATCTTCCTTTTTATTTAGACGGAAAAGGGAAGATGATGTGGGATTCCCCTCTGTATGCTATGAATATGTTTTATTGGCATTGGTTAATAAAAAAGCTGCTTTGGCCTATGGCAGAACAGAATATAGCAAGGTGGGAGATCCAAGCAGAGATAGATGAAGAAAGAAGACAGAATCAAGGAGACACCATGTAGCTGCTGAAGAAGGACATCAGAACCATACCAGTAAGCCATAGCTTTAGCGTGATACACAGATGAATAGAAATGGGTTAAGATGTAAGAACTAGCTAGGAACACACCTGAACCATTGAGCAAACAGTGTTATAATTAATATAGTTTTGTGTGATTATTTGGTTCTGAGTGGCCAGGAAATGAAAGCGCAGTCTCTGTTTACATACCACAGCTCAAGAATACACAGGGAACCTGCATGTAAGTCCAATTAAAAGCATAGTTCTTTCTAGCCATATTCTCTTTAATCATGTTCCACTTCTCAGACTTCCCAGCCCAAGGTTTACTTATGTCCATAAGCTTGGGATTTTTATCTGTAATGGTGATAGCAGTACCTAATCCATGGGTCTGTAGTATAATTTAGCTAAGATACATAAAGCTCTGGCCCATGACTACCAAGGCACAGTGCTGTTAGGATGCTCCCAACTTTTATTTAGCCTCTTTAGACCTACCTACAACCAAGAGACTTAATATCACCCCATGCTACATCTCCCAAAAAGATCAAAATTGCTCTGGGTGTGATGGTGTATGCCTGTGATTCCAGCACTCAGGAGGCTCAGAAGTTCATTATCAACAAAAGTCCAGATACGAAAGTCCTGGGGATGCTTGCCTCTTAGGGAAATATCATGGTGGGAAACTGGGACGAGCCTAGCCCATAACCTCCCTCATTCACCTGCCCTTCCACCCCGAGCTAACTTAGACAGTGACAAGGAAGATGATGGCAGCCATAGTGATGCAAGGGCAATTCAGTCATCAGATGATGAGGTTTTCGCCGCTCACACACATTTCCTCAGATGTGCAGGTGGTCAGGTATTATTATCCCCAATCACAAATGAAGAAGCTGAGGGATAGCTGGGTTAACGATTCACCCAGGGTGATTCAGCTAATAGACCTGTGTAGAAAGCCCAGGTAGCCTCTAAGGTCTTACCCTTGACCCCAACAAAACAGCTCAAGTACCAAAAAAATAAGACAGGAATCATCTCCGGTCTGCAGAAATGCAAATTGCTTTCTCTAAGCGTCCACGGCCTCAAAACTTTAAAATGCTAACACCAAACTCTCCAACCTATAGAACTGTAAGTGCCACACAGCAGCTGCTGAGATCTTCAAAGAAGAACCACAGTCAATGCACGGCAAAGTGATAAAAGATGATGGAATGCTAATTGTGCCAGCTGAGGTGCCACCGTCAAATTCCCCACTAACAACCACAATTAAGCCATAGGCTTATTATCTACACTGTGCTTAGCCTGCCAGAGTTTCACACTACACATTACAGGAGAGGGTGGGGGAGTCTAAGTCAGATTTACAGAGGTGGAAAGGAGGCTGCACACCTGAAGGAGGGAGGCTCAAGCGTCTGCAAAAATCAGCCACGCTTCCCGTTCTCACACCTCCCTTTGGAGCACTTGTCAAGAAGAGGAACATCTCCTGCTGATGAGATTCTTGGTAGAATTCCTATGCAAATTCAACCCACCCCTTTCTCCGCCCACCAGGAATGGTTAGTGAGGCAGACAGTGCAGACATAGGCTACTGCCAGCAGAAAATATTCTGGTGGGAGCTAATTCCAACCCCACTGGAATCTGGAAGATGGCGGAGACATCCCTTCATTGTTGAAGTGGGGGCTAATCCCAGCCCACTGGAAGATGGTGGAGACATTCCTTCATTGTTGAAGTGGGGGCCAATCCCAGCCGACTGGACGAAGGCTGAGACATCCCTTCATTGTTGAATGCTGCTACCTTTCAGTTAGCACAGTCAACCTTGGACAGACGCCCATCAACCCCTTCTTCTTGTTCGATCTCCAACCATCTCTTGGTACCTAGTGCAATCCTAGTCTTAAACCTTAGTCTCACTCAACCTTTCCTAGCAGGAATAACAAAGAATAAAGGAACGAAGGCCATAGACATCTCAGGGTGATGGTGAAGAGCCTTTCCAAATATTCCTGAAATCTCCCAAAAACATTTTAAATTTTATATTTAGTTAATCATGGGAACATTTACATGGGAGCATATATGTGTTTGTGTGTGTGAAGTCAGAAGGCAGCTTGAAGATTTTCTACTTCTACCATGTGAGACCTGGGGAGTAAACTCAGGTGGTCAAGATTGACCCCTGTGGTGGTTTGAAAGAAAATGGCTTCCAAAGGGAGTGGCACATTGAGAGGTGTGGCTTTGTTGGAGTAAATATGACCTTGTTGGAGGAAGTGTGTCACTGTGGAGGCAGGCTTTGAGGTCTCATATATGCTCAAGTCGCACCCAGTATCTCAGTTCACTTCCTGTTACCTGCAAAATATGGAACTCTCAGCTCCTTCTCCAGCACCATGTCTGCCTGCATGCCGCCACATCCCACCTTGATAATAATGGACTGAACCTCTGAAAATGTAAGCCACTCCAATTAAGTGTTTTCTTTATAAGGGTTGCCATGGTCATGCTGTGTCTTCACAGCAACAGAAACCTTAACTACGTCAGAAGTTGGGACCAAGGACTGGGGTATTGCTGTGACAGGCCTAACCATGCTTTTGTTTGAAAGGATATGGACCTTAGGACTGTGGATAAGAAAGGCAGTTGAATGCTTTATGTGTTGCTTAATGATCTATCCTAGTAGATCATGGAAGACAGTGGTGCTGGAAGTGATTTGAACTGTAGGTGCTTGGCTCAGGAGGTTTCGGAAGAGAAGAATGTTAGTATGTGGCCTAGAGGTCAGTCTTGCAATATTGTGGTGGAGAATTTGGCTGTTTGTTGCTCTTGTCAAAGAGTCTGTCTGAGGTTAAAGTAAAGGGGTTTGGACTAATTCCATTGGCAGAGGAAATCTCAAAACAGCCTAGCATAAACTCTATTGTGCCATTATTAGTGGTAACACTAATGAAAATTTATAATGAAATGAAGCAAGTTGAGCAGGGTAAATTATGAAATATAAAATTTGAGGAGAAAAGGAGCACCAGGAAGAATGGAGCTAAGTCCTGTGTTCAAGGAGATAAACAGATTAAGAACTTGAATAAAGGGAGTAGTGACCTCAGGGAAAGATCCCACCCAACTAAGTTTCCAATTTGTGAAAAGGAATTAAAGAAAAGTTTCAAGCCAGTTGTGGTGGTACATGCCTTTAATCCCAGCACAGAGGCAGAGGCAGGGAGATCTCTGAGTTTGAGGATAGCCTGGTCTACAAAGCAAGTTCCAGAACAGCCAAGCTTAGGCAGTGAAGGACACCATGGAAAACAGAAAGCTGGTGAAGATGGAATTGAATGAAGGGACCATGTTCCAGCCCTAGGAAGCAACAGAACTTGACAGCTTTGTGGTTCTGGAGTTAAGGATAGAAGAAAGAGGCTATGGAATTGGCTTTCATGACTATGGAAAGCCACTGAGGACAAGCAAGTGTCAGGGTATCCCTGAATGGAGGCCTAGAAAGGATGCTGCGTGAAGCTATGAAGGAGAAGCCTGGATTGCCTTGGAGACCCCAAGATACTGGAGATGCCAAAGCTGTGGGATCCTGCTGAGGAGAGCTACTAATAGGGAATGGAACCACTCAAGAGAAAGAAGTGTGTTTCAGTTCACAAAGCTGAAAGGAGTTAGAGATCAGAAGAGTGTTTTGACATCAGACATGGAGATGTAGAGCTTGGAGTTTGCCCAGCTGGTTTTTTATCTTGCTTTGGCCCAATATTTCCTCACTATTCTCCTTTCCCTATATTTTGGTAATGTAGATCTTGTGCCATTATATGTTACAAGTATGCAATCTTGTTGGCCCCCAAAACCACTTACAGATTTTTTTAAACCCTGAGTCACATTTTCTTCTCCCATAATTGTCCATCCCAATGGAGGAGGCATTTGAAGTGGCCATTGCTTATAATTTTATAGTCATAGCCACAGCTAGATAATTTTTTAAATGGGTACCTAATCCTTGTACAGTCTTCATTGCTGTGGGATAATGCTCTTGTACCATGTAAAGATTTGTCACCCATATTTGTTTAATAAAATGCTAAGTGGCCAGTAGCCAGGCAGGAAATATAGATGGGGCAACCAGACAAGGAGAATTCTGGGAAGAGGAAAGGCAGAGAGTCAGTCACAAGCCAGACACAGAGGAAACAAGGTAAGAATGCCTCACTGAGAAGAGGTATCAAGCCATGTGGCTAAACATAGATAAGAATTACAGGTTAATTCAAGTTATAAGAGCTAGTTAGTAATAAGCCTGAGCTAAGAGGCCAAAGAGTTTACAATTACTATAAGGCTGAATGGCTGCAGGATCAGGTAGGACAGAAACCTCTTTTGACACTTCATTGATGTCTTATGTTTCTTTCCTGAATTCCAGCTGCTGACAGAAACACCTCTTGCTTCATGAAGTACTGGAGCCTTGCTGATACTGTGACTAAGCTGACCTGAGGTTTGACTGCTCTCAAATCTTGGAAGCAGAACGGGGTACCTTCTGGATCTATAGAGCATATACCATGTGACAGTTCTAGAATGCTGCTAGTGTTTTTAACCAATTACAGGTAAATGACTCTGAAAATATCCCAAAATATGGTGAGAACTGAAGCTGGAAGAAAAGCCACACCAGTACTAAACATTCTCCAGGCAGACTGTTTCAGAATGTGGCAGGCTGAGAACCATAGTATTCTGGGTTACCTTCACCTCTTCGTCCCACAAATAGTCACTTACTTGTTCACCTCTGTGTACGACCTAACATCCTTATGACTCTCCGGTAAATTTCTTTTTAACATTCAAGTGGACACCTAATTTCCATCAACCCCAAAGCTTAGAATGTCACCAGACAGCATCTGAGGCCTATAGAAGACTTGCCGTACAATCTACCCAATGTTTCTGCCACTGTGCTTTTTTAATGTTTTGATTTATAACTTTATCTGTTCTGTTACTATGAAAATTCTATGAAGCTGTTACTACATTGGAGCATGGTACTTCAAGCAACATGAACTATGTTGATTCATACCATAGTCACTCGTATTAGACTCCAAAATAAACAACAAATCAGAATAAGATGTTTACTGCCTTTGCGATGAGAGCTGCGGTTTAACTTTTGAGTATTTGCTGTGTGTGTGTGTGTATACAGGTGTATGTGTGTCATGATGCATACAAACATCAAAATATAACTTTCAGAGGCCTGTTCCATTCTTGCCCGACAGGATCCAGAGACGGGCCTTAGACGCTCATACTTGTATGGAAAGCATCTCTATGTGCTGATCCATTTTGCCAACCCAGTATCTGTGTTTGGGGGTTGAGAATGGTCCCATTCTTTAAAAAAATATCTGAAATGAAAGTGGAGCATAGTCTGTGTATGTGCAAAATTCCAGGATTCTTCATTCATCTATTATCTCTGAAAGTGGTTCAGTTGGTCACTCATCCAAATGCCTGCTGAGCTGTGTGCGCTGTGTGCGCTATGTGTGCTGTGTGTGATGTGCTGTGTGCTGTGTGTGCGCTGTGTGTGCTGTGTGTGCTGTGTGCACTGTGTGCGCTGTGTGTGATGTGCTGTGTGTGCACTGTGTACGCGGTGTGTGCTGTGTGTACTGTGTGCACTGTGTGTGCTGTGTGCGATGTGTGTACTGTGTGTGCTGTATGCACTGTGTGTGTACTGTGTGTGCTGTGTGCGATGTGTGTGATGTGCTATGTGTGTGCTGTGTGCTCTGTGTGTGCTGTGTGTGATGTGCTGTGTGCTCTGTGTGTGCTGTGTGTGATGTGCTGTGTGTGCTGTGTGCGCTATGTGTGCTGTGTGCACTGTGTGTGCTGTGTGCTCTGTGTGCACTGTGTGTGATGTGCTGTGTGCTCTGTGTGTGCTGTGTGTGATGTGCTGTGTGTGCTGTGTGTGCTGTGTGTG
>JAQHUG010000107.1:1110976-1122596 GCA_028555095.1 Dicrostonyx torquatus | reverse complement strand
TGTGCTGTGTATGTGTGTTACGTATGCTGTGTGTATTGTGTGTGTTGTGTTGCTGAGCTGTGTGTACTGTGTATTTTGGTACACAGTGTGTGTTGCGTGTGCTGTGTGTGTTGTGTGTGTGCTGTGTGTACTGTATTGCTGTGCTGTGTGTGTGATGTGATGTGTGTACTGTGTGTGCTATGCTGTGTGTGTTTTGTGTATGCTGTGCTACATGTGTTGTGCTGTGTGTATTGTATGTGCTGTATGTACTGTGTGCTGTGAGTACCGTGTGTGTTGTGTGTGTTATGTGTACTGTGTGTGTACTGTGTGTACTATGCTGTGGGTGTTTTGTGTGTGGTGTGTATATTGTGTGTACTGTGTGCTGTGTGTACTGTGTGTTCTGTGTGCTGTGTGTGCTGTGTTGCACTGTGCAGGTGCATTATATTTTGGACAAAATGCAGAGACCTGGGCATGCCACATTCAAGAGGACAAGACAGATCACATTCTTGCTTTTGCTCCAGTGAGGGGAAAAGAAAGAGAAATGAACAATCTGAAATAACCGTAAATATTTTTACAACAGTTGTCTGAGGGGAGGCCTGGAGAGTGGACAGAACTACCCAGTGAGGACAGCTTCCTGGAGCAAGTGCACAGCAAACCAAGTCCAGCAAAGTGGGCAGGAACCATTTGTGAGAAACCAGCGACAAGACCTGCCCAGAAGAGGAAGGAAAGTCGTGGGGCTTGGCATGATGTGGCATCAAAGGGAACTGGCACGGACAGAGCACACTGAGGAAGAGGTACCTAGAGGCTGGGTTAGGAAGGCTTTGAAGGTCAGAGAAGAAACCTATTTGATTCAGGAGGATTAGATGCAGTTAGAGGTTTAAGCAGGAGGACAAGGAAGAATGAAAATAAGAACAACAACAAATTTCTAGCGTAGAGGATTGTGTTCACTGATAGAGACGAGCATAATAACCATCTGTCTTGTTCTACGGAGAGCTAAAACAGAGTTGAACCGGGCTGGACTGAGCTAGGACCAGAGCCCTGGCTCACCCTAGCCTGATCTAGCATTGATCAAGATGCCAGCTCTCTGTCACTAACAAATGGTATCCCATGGAAATATGACTTCTAGGAGAGATGGGAAACACTCCAGTAAGAGATATCCAGAAAGGTAAGCAGGCATTGATCCCCTTTGTGGAAAAAAAAAAAAAAAAAAAAACACTCTAAGGCCCTGAGTGATAATTCTGCAAAATATTCAAACAATCCAGAATAGTGAGGAATTGAGAAGAAATCCTAAATGTAAAACCTAAGCTTAGAAGGCTGGGTTTGTTTTCTTATTAAAAGCTATGATCTGTATCATAAATTGCCTATTTCCTACAGATTAACAAAATCAACATTAATCACCATCACAGTGTTGACTCTGGGCACGCACACGTATTCAATGCTGATTAGGAAACCGGAAAGGCCTCATTCTGTTTATGCGCCAGCATCTTCCCCGCTGTGTAAATATTGACATAGGAGAGTGTCAGTAAATCACCGAGATTCCTCAGTCTTGGGAAAGTATCATTTTTTGACTTGCCCCCAGGAGAAGAAAAGATGTGAAAACAGTTTCAAAACTTGCCATCAGTTCTTCCCCAAATGAAATCTCTTTCTTGAAAAAAATATAGAGAGGTTTCTCTTAATCCTCTGTCTCCTCGGGCTGAGGACTGCCCCAGTTTCTCTCCTATCTGTTGCCTTCGCTCATTCTCCTCTTCCACGGGCCGTGATTGGAGTCGCGGATATTTACATTCAACCATCAAGGCATCTTGAATGAGCAGAAGCTCACCCATTCCTCAGCCGAGCTTGTCGGTTCGCCTCCCCTTGCTCCTGTGGGTAGGAACACTCGTCTCCCTGCATTCCTTTTCTCTACATGTGCCCCACTGCCTGACCATCACAGACTTCTTTCTCTTAGGAGATCCCTCGCCATGTCTAGTTCAGAAAAGTTTCCTCTACCACCTGATAGTCTGTTATGGTTTCACTGGTCCTAAGTAGGGATATTTCATTTGTATTTTAATAGGTAAAGCTTGCCTGAAGATCAGAGAGTAAAACAGCCACACTGAATCAGCCTTACAGACCAGGCAGTGGTGACATACACCTTTAATCCCAGTAGCCACACTAGCTTGCCACAGAAACTGGGCGGTGGTGGTGCACGCCTTTAATCCCACACAAGAGAGAAATACAAGACAGGAGGAAACAGCTCTCAGACAGTTTCATTCTGAGATTCCTGGAGGCAGGATCACCATTTTCAGGCTGAGGTAGAGGTAAGAGCCAGTGGCTGGCTGCTTTGCTTTTCTGGTCTTCAGGTTGAACCTCAGTATCTGTCTCTGGGTTTTTAATTAATTGTGATACAGTCCTATTCTACCCCTTACCCTACTCCCACATGTGTTTCATGTATGAGAGCATGTATGTAGGGTGCATGTGGCCATGCACGCACATGCACAGGCTTGAAGGGACATACAAAGTCTTCTCAATCAGTCTCCACCTTATTCTTTGAGACCGGGTCTCTTGTTGAATCTCACTGTTTTGGCTAGGCTGGCTGGTCAGGGAACTCATGGGATATGCCTGCCTGAGCTCTGCACAGTTCCGGGGTTACAGGCACAGGCAGCCATGCTCAGCTTCTACGTGGGTGCTGGAAAATAAAACCCAGTGCTCTCCCACTGAGCCATCCCCCAGCCCTGCTCTCTGGAAACACCAATCCGATGCTTCTTTTCTTTATTCTCAAGTTTTGTTCTAACCAGCTACACACAAACATGAACCATAGCATCTGCTTCACAGTTCAGTGGTACTAAATATGTCAAACTGTGCGGCCATCACTAACATCCGTTTCCACAATTTTTTCCACGGTACAAAATGAAGTTTTATATCCATTAAATAATAATCCCACATCCCCGCCCCCCAGCACCCGGAACCACCATTCTACCTGCTATCTCTGAAACAGGGTACTGGTCCTTTCATGCCCATCTTGGTTGGTATACTGTCCTTGAGTTTCACTGATGCAGCATGACCCAGAATTCCCATCTTTTTAAGAGTTAATTCCATATTTGTACATACCATGTTTAGCTTGTCTAACCATTGGAGAAAACTTGCCATTCTTCTGTTTTAGCTATTGTCAATAACGTTCCCATCATGTGTTTACAACTAGCTCAAAACCCAACTTTAAATTCTTTGGAGTCTATGCCCAAAATTGGAATTTGAGTCAAATAAAAATTCCACCTTTAATTTTTCAACAATTTGCCATATCACACAGAGACACCACACACAGACAGATGTTGAAATTTTCATCTAAATGTTTTTTCTATTGTTTTAGCTTTATTTATACGTTTTGCCTGCATGTCTGTCATGCACTGTGTACATGCCTATATGCATGTCTACATACTGTGTGCATGCTTGATACTTGAGGACATCCAATCCCCGGAAACTACAGTTATAGATGATTGTGAGCCCCCACCCTACCCCACACACATATGTTTTGAATGTATGAGAACACGTATGTGAGGGTTCATGTGGGTTCTGGGAATAAAACCCAGGTCCTCTGAAAGAACAGCCATTGCTCTTAAGCACTGAACTGTCTCTCCCTCTCCATAGCAAATAATATTTTAAAGATCACCTCAAATGGATCAAAAGCCTACGTAAAAGAGCTAAAACAACAACAAAAAGTGTCCTTTTTTACTGTTTAATCTGTTTTAAATTTGACTTTGGATGATTTTCTAACTATTGAGTCCTTCACTGTTTTCAGTTATGTTTTCTCCCCAGTCCAGCTTGATAAGACTCATCAGCGTTGAATTTATGTCTACCTGACATCTCTTTCATTTTGCACAGAGCTCTGACAACTTCTCATTTTCATGGCTCCTCTCTGCTTGTCAAGTTCTTGTTTTGTTGATTTGTTTAAGCTCTCCCTCACACCCCTGAAAGATCAAGTAGCCTCAAAGGTGATCAGTTGCTTCTTCTCCAGTTTTCCTCCAAGTCCTTCTTTGCCTCATCCTGGCTTCCAGTGGTTGCCATGCTTGGGCTCATAGCTGCATGACTCCAGTCTCGGCCACTGCCAGGGCATGGCTTTCTCTCCACCTGCCTCTGCATCTCCCTGTGCTTCCTCAGACAAATGCACTGCTCACTGGATCAAAGGCCCCTGTAATCCTGTATGACCTCATCATCCGTGCATCTGCATGCATCCTGTATCCCAGTAAGGACATGCACACAGTGCAACGTGACTGACATAGCTGGCTTCTTCGTTGCTCTGGTGAAACACCAACCAAAGGCAACTTTGTGGTGGGGCTTGGGACTTCATGTGTCCTCTTCTGGTCTGTGCATGTGTGTGCAAGGGCACACGCACCCCCACACTTCCACATCACAGTCCATCACTGAGGAAGTCAAGGCAGGAAGGCAAGCAGAAGCAGAGGTATGATTCTCCCTGCCTTGCTCCCTCTGGCGGCTCACTCAGCTACCTGTCCTATACAGTCCAGGCCCAGGGATGGCTAGGGATGACACCGCTCACAGTGGGCGCAGTCCTCCAACATCAATTAGCAATTAAGAAAATGCCCCTACAGACATGCCCGTGGAGCTAATTTCTTAGTTAAGGCTCCTTCTTCCCGGGTAACTTTGGTTAGTGTCAAGCTGACAAAAAACATTTAGCACAACAACATGTTGGCTAAATAACAAGAGGACAGGTCCGTGGTGAGAGAACTTCTCAGAGCCTCCAACATGCTACCTCGGTTGGTGCTCTTGAATATCTAGGAGGAGCTATTGTATGTAAGTTACCACAGAACACTCTGCATAGAGCCCACTTGTTCTGAATCAACTCCTCTCTTCTTTTCACGCACATGTGACTCACCCGGGCTAGGGTAGAAATGCAGACTCAAAAATAGCTCTAAAATGGAGGTCTCAGATTCTACATTTTTATTCTATTTTAAATTACCTTTTCTTCCTTTTTGAGACAGGGTTTCTCTGTGTAGCCCCGGTGGTCCTCAAACTCACCAAGTTCCACCTGCCTCTGCCTCCTAAGTGCTGGGCTTAAAGGCGTGCACCACCACTTCCCATCTACCTTTTTAACCTAATGCATTAAAAACATAAAAATTGTATACATTTATGGAATACCTGTACATTTCCTGCAGACTTCCTGGAGCTGGCTGAAGACAGCAGTCCTCAAACATGCTGGGAGTAACTAGCGACCATAATGAAATCTTCAATTCCACTAATCCAGTTCCTTGTCCCACATTTCCTGTCTTGGTTAACAACATCCTCTCTCTGCCTAGTTTCCCACTTAGAAACGTTGGTATTAAATCCCTGCCCCCACTCTTTTTCTGTCACCTCTTTCAACTTGCAATCAAGTTGTAGATTTCCTTTGAACCCAGCCTACCTTCATCTCCCTGACCTCACCTATCCCACCTATCACAGTGTCTTGCCTTCAAACTCTGTGCATTCAAGTCACTCCCAGACACAGACTTAGTCAGATCACCATTCGTCTTTGCCGCTGTTCTATTGCTGTGAAGAGACACCATGACCATGGCAACTTATCCAACAAGGAATTTAATTGAGGGGCTTGCTTACAGATTCAGAGGTTGAGTCCAAGACTATCATGGTAGAGAACATGGTGGCAGGCAGGGTTTTACAACCTCAAAGCTTACTCCCAGTGACACACCTCCTCCAACAAGGCCACACCTCTAATCCCTCCCAAACAATTCCACTATGTGAGAACTAAGCATTCAGCACATGAACCTATGTGGGGAACATTTTCAGTCAAACCACCACAGCATCTCATGTTAAAATTCACACTGGCACACCATTTACTGCCTTCCAAATAAAACTTCAACTGCTTAGCCCTGAGACATGCCAAGTTTGGTGTATTTTTCTAGCCATATACCCACTACCATCCATGACATAACATTTGCCTCAGTGACACCAGGCTGCTCACTGTGTCCTGAAACACCAGCATGCTCTCATCTCCAAACTTGGTCCAAGTTTCTCCCTGGCCATCAACATTTCTTGATAGACAGAAGATAGAAAATTCTCATTCTTCAAAGTCTAGTTTGAAATAGCATCCTGTAACATGAGGGCCTGCTTGTTGGGGTTTCTGTCCTGCTCAGTTCCCACAGCCAGTAAATCCCAAAAATAAATCACACAGAGAGTCTACATTAGATATAAACTGATTGGTCCACTAGCTCAGGCTTTGTATTAGCTATTATAACTTATATTAGCTCATTATTCTAGTGTATGTTAGCCACATGCTCAGCCTCCCCAGTGCTGGAACTACGGGGACACTGCTGTGCCCAGCTGTTTGCGTGGGTGCTGGTGTTTGGTTTCAGGTCCTTGTGTTTATAGACAGACTTCTTGCCAATTGAGCCATCTCGGCAACCCCTGCTAGCCATATATATTTATATGAATAATTAAACAAATTAGTATTTGGAGTGGAAAAGTGTGAAATGGATGTGGGTTCTTCCCAAGTATAGAAAATAGATCAGATGAATAAAAACACAGACTCCTAGAAGTCAATTTCAGAGCCAGTTTAGGAGAGAGACCAGAATTTAATACTTAGCAATAAATCTGCGTGCCTCTAGTCGCAGAAGTTTGAGAACCACTCACTTGCCAGCAAGTAGTCACTGGTACCTACTTGCGTCAGATGCAAAGCTGACAAGAACATAAAGCAACGAAGAAAGTAAGGGATGCATATTGGGCATCCATAAAGTACAAGGCTAATGTAAGGACTTAGTGAGTCTTTTGAGCAGAAAATTTGACCCTCAACCTGGGCTGATTCTCTTTAGTGTTTCCTGGCGGATGGCAACTTAGAGCATGCACCAGCTGTTTATTTCAGCAAAGCCCGGCTTTTCTTGTGGCCACATTTTTCTGATATAAATAAATCCTATTTCTAGGTAGTACCTAAAGTCAAGCAATTCCTCAAAACCCAGCGGAAACCTCCCACTGTGCAGCTAGGATCCACCCAGCACTGAGGCCATCTCCGTTGATGTGAAGCTAAACGAAAGTTAAACTTGTCACATTCTTAGTCATGCTGCACACTTTCAGAGTTTCATAAAATCAAAAAAAATCCACATAATTAGTTTAGCTTTACCAGAAAAAAAAATGAATGACAAGGTCAGGCTCCTGACCTTTCAGTAAATTAGAGAAGACTGCCATAAATTACACAATATAATGAAACACCAATTTGCATATTTGCTGCTAATATTAAAAGGGATCAGTTTTAGCTCGCAAAGCAGAACAAACAAAAACATGCATTTTAATAACTCAAATTACTCCCAGGAAGTGACCCTCAGTAGAAAGCCTGATTATCACTACTTAATTAGAAGCCTTAGAAATCTAAATCCTCCCTTAAATCCTATTCTGGGTACAGTGAAAGATGAAGCCATGAGTTTTGTCTAAGATTCAATATTTACTCTTTACTAATATGTTTGCTGGAGAGACTTCCCAAGCATTATAAAGACATGCGAGGGGAAGAAAATTTAATATTCAGAGAAAAGAGTGTAGAAAAGCTGGGTTGGCTTGCAGGTGCAAAGCAATGAACAAGCTGGCATTTACAGTACTTTTAATTAATTAATTAAAAATGCAAAGCTGACTTTCATTTCTTTAAATGTTTGAACATTTTCCCCATCAATAATAAAGCACTACACGCTGCTGGGTGACATCTGGTGAGTGGAGAATCCGGGGTCGGAGGAAGGGGGGGCAATTTGGAATCCGCTGTCTGTTTCCCCGCCTCCCCCAACAGCGTATTACTAAACTTAGTGTCAAGCGAGAGGGGAAATGGGCTGTTGCCTAGGACGTCTCGTAGAGCCACAAGTGACAATATTTGATGTGACATGTTAACCTTGAGCAGCAATGAGAACTGTGAGGCTTATTACAATTACACTCACCATTAAGGACTTGCCGCTCTGTTTCCAGAGGGAAGCAGAGCTGTTTGGAGTTGAGGCTCTGTACCTCCGTCTTGTTTATAAAGGTTAAAAACATAATTAGCAGAGGGAATTCCAATAATTTGCCAAAACGAAGTAGGTAATGGCTCCCCACACAATGCTGCTGTGGCTAATTTTAGAGCTGGATACGGCTCAAGCGACGGACGACTTCACTACTCCCCGTGAGCACATTTTTGGTCAGTACGTATTTAAAAACAACACCATTAATGGACTTAATTAAAACATAAATAGTATAGTGCTACCTCAGTAGGCATTCACTCAGCTGGAACTAACTGTATTTGCTTAATCTACAATTTTAGATGTATTAGCAAAAATAAATGTTGGTGGATGTAAGAGCCTGATTACATATCTTGGGTAAATTGGTGATAATGAGTCAAGAGACTTTGTGTTCATTCACATATATTAGAATAAGAATCATTATGAAATTAAAGCTAAGATTAATCCTGCTAATGACACCGCAGAGCATCTGGGAATAAAATAACCCAGATGTCAGATTCGCTGTGCTGCTCGGCTCCTGTTTGATAGAGTAACCCTTGAAGTGTTCTTCTAAGGCACAAGGCTGCGACCACCCTCCCCCCAAGTCTCAGCACTTGAAATGCAAATGATGACAAGATAGTCTAATAATGAGAGCAGATTCTAGCAGTAAAGAAAATGAATAAATTAAAAAAAACCCACTCTGCACCACTGATAAGAACAAGCAGCAGGCACCCTGATGTCCTCAATTAGGGTGGATGACATCTGCCGAGCACTTCTCTCTAATAAAGCCCTCACTCGGTATTCCAAAGCACACGGCTCTAACACTGTTAACATTTTAATGTCCTGGGCGTGCATGGTAACATTAATTACAAGATGATTTGGATGACTTCTGAATCTCTTTCATGTCTTCGGCAGGAGAGAACACAGCACTGAGCTTTGATATCATAAATAAAAATGGGGACGCCTGCCAAGCATGAAAGGTATCCTGAAGTCATTCGCATCTGCCGGGTCATCCCGAACCTCTGCAGCCAAGCAGAGGTTCCTCGGGGCATTTACAGAAGTGCGGCGGCTCCGTGTTTCACTGGAGGAGCTGTGTGGCTCTCGAGGAGGCTCCTTCCTGATGCTAAAGGTAAAGTTTCTGCAGCTGTCTTCAACCTGGTGAGCTCAAAACCCAGTGAAGACTTTCCTAGGCACAGTTTGCCTCCTCATGGGTAGGTATTTCCGTGAGCTTTGGCAAGGGTCGCAGGCTTTGGCTGGAGACAGAGGACCATTTCTTCCTTTGATTTATGAACTGATGGAAAGGATTGGCACTGAGTGGGACCTTGGGTAGACAGCAGGGCAGGGGATGTGGGACAGAAGAAATTTGTTGGGTCTCCAACCTTATAACTGGGTCTGTACCACCACTGAGAAAATACCATTGTGAAAACTGGGGCACAGAGGGGGCAATGTACCCCCAAGTTATTAAACAGCTGACAAGAAGCAAAAGTCAGGCTTGAACCTTGCTCTCATTTTCCTCAAACCAGGCTTCCACACTGGTGTGGTGTCTGGTACCTGTGATCCTAGTCTTTGAGTAACCAAGGCAGGGGGATGCCAAATTTGAGGTCAGCCTGGGCTACACAATGACATCCTATCCCCAAACAAAACAAAAGTCCATCCACTTCCCTTGACTCTTCTTTATGCTTGTGCTGGTCGCTCTTCTAAGATGAATTACCTGGATCTCATGTTTATGGGCACAGAGATACATTTCTGGACCCTCCCTCCAAGAGAGCACAGCCACTTAGACATGAAATGTAAGCCGGCGCCTTGAAAGAAATTCAGTGGCTCGCCTTGCCCGCTCCATAGAATGATGGATGTCAAGCTCACCCTGGGTCTGAAGATGACCTGGAGGAAGAAAAAGACCTTTGTTCTTATGCTTCTGAGATGACGAGGCTGGCTCCGCCACGTAGCCTCACCTATCTGACAAAAGCCGTTCTATATAACGCCAACAGCCAAGTGCGAACACATAAACCCCCAACTGGCCTCAGGGGTAGATGAAGAGAGATGGGAAAAAATAAAACCCAGGGAAGATGTGACTCAAAAGATGGCCTAAGAACTCACAGAAAGAGAAGGTTTTAATTTTCCTAACCCCAGTGGGTACCACTTACATCATAACATGTGTAAATGGCTCCCCCTAGAGTTTTCCAGCACCACCCAGCCTGCAAAATCACAGCCAGTGTCCTTGTCATGGCTAGCTTGGCTGGCCAGTTACTCTGGCTCCCATTCCTTTGATAGATTAAACTAGATTTGCAGAACAGGCTGGGTGTAGAGTTCATCACTGCAGCCACTAAACACGTGCTCAGCTTCTGCCCATGAAGAGCCTGTTCACTCGAAACATCAGGAATGAACAGTTCACCAACAAATTGATTAGGTCACTTGGCCATGAATCACAGTCTATTAGGATGTGACAGATGATTGTCGGTTGTTCCGCATGAAGTGACATTACCCAGTCATAAAAACATATTAAACAAATGTGAAACAAAACAAACAAAAGACAAATGACCCTCTGACCTTTTCATAATTGAGTCAATACAGTACTCATTTGCTGCTGACTTGGGCCGACTGGGAGAAAAGAGATGAGACACACACGGAGCCCCCTTTGTCCCTCACATCCTGTTCCCAGATCTGGTTAGATTCAGTGACGTCTCCCACTTCCCTAGTCTTGTTCACCCTATTCAAAGGGCCATGGTTTGCTGGGATCACAACTGAGCGGTACAACAAAGGTCCCCAGGACCAGTCACAAGATTCCTGGGATATACCCCCTCCAAGTTTTCAGAGCTAGCAAACTAAATAGAGTATCTATAAATAGAAGTACCCGGTGGAACATTCTTGAATAGGACCAGAATGGGCCTCAAGCAGTCAACCCAGACACCATCACAGTGTCTCTCATTACCCTGATAGTCAATTCTTCTTGTCAACTTGGCAAGATTTAGGGTCACCATGGAAACACACCTGTGGGTCTATGAGGAGGTCGTTTCCAGAAAGATTTAAGAGAAGAAGGAAGGCTTACCTTGAATGTAGGGACAACCATTCTCCAGGCAGAGGAGGTTCCCAGACTGAATACAAAGGAGAAAGAGAGCTAAGCACGAGCCTCCTCCTCTGCGTCCTGTCTACAGACACAGCGTCACCAGCTGCCCCATGCCGCAGCCTTGCCTTACCCACCACAGCAGGCTACACCCTCACACTGTGAACCAGATAAACCCTCCCTCCCTTCTGCTGTTTCTATCAGTGCTTTCGTTACAGCACAGAACAACGTGGCAACCTCAGGACTGGGTGCACAGAGGGTGCTCACTGTGTGGATCGGCACCTCCATTTGACAGCCATTTCTGCATGCAAAAGCACTGACAAGTGAAAGCAAGGACATCTAAGAGAGTTCTGGCCATGATTAGGAGAAGAGGACACCCCGAAAAAAAGAGGGTGCAAACAGTTCGGCTACTTTCAGAATTGTAGGGTTATGCTACTATTAGATCTGCTGATATGTTCCATCCAGGTAGCTCCTGAATGAAAGGGAGGGGTTACAAAATGTGTGCCCAAGAAACTCATTTGGCCAGATTTCATTCTATGTGATCATCTCAGGCACCTTCCAGGAGTGATGTGGGAGTGTTCTCCTGTATTTTGTATTACTCTTATTGGTTGAATAAAGAGCTGCCTGGCTTATAAGATAGGTCAGCCCTTAGGTGGGC
>JAQHUG010000107.1:1097910-1108046 GCA_028555095.1 Dicrostonyx torquatus | reverse complement strand
CCCTAATTACAACACAGGAGAATGACATCTGCAAGGATAGGTGAAAATCATGCATCCTCCAAGGCAACCCATGTTTAGGCAGAGTCTCACCAGGCTGCTGGTTGAGGTGACATTTTGCTCTGTGCCTCTCTCAAATCACCGAACTGGATCTTCCATGTAATAATTTTATATGCCTTCCACATGTAGTGGATCCTGGGGATAGAGACAGTTGATTTCACCAGCCCCTGACATACAGGAGGTCCTGGGTAACTCCTTACTAAAAAATGTTGCTTGAATATTGATGGTTGGAGGTAAAGATGCTAGGGCATCCTAGAAGATAAGTTATGGTCTATATTTCCTTATCAGGAGCCTAAGGACATGATAATGTTTCTCTTCTGACAAACACATAATACTTTCTCCGGCTGAAGCTTTAGCAGCCCTGATAGTCCTAGTCCCTTTTCCTCTTCTGGAATGAGGGGCCATCAATAAACCTCAGCCAATTAGCATTGTTTGTGCCTGGTTGTGACAGGATAACTAGGAAACCAATGAATCCAACGGCCGAATGACCTGAGTTCTCGTGACTGAGTGGACTCCTAGGTACCTTTTACACAGAATAATTTATGGAAACATCCTTTAAATACAGACTTTCCATCTGTTTCTCCCTCACTCTTGAGGGGAAAATGAAATAGAAAGATGCTCGATCTGTTTCAACCACGTATTTTAACCTATTCTTCTCAGCATTTGGAACTCTCGGTCCCAATCTTTCAAATGTCTTCAAATGTGGAAGATTAAGAACAATAGCTAATGTGTTATTTGTCATCTTGGTGCCAGGTGCTATGCCAGGGATTCCAAACTAGGAGGAAAGAGGCAAGAAAAATTTAAGGATCAAGTATTAAATAGAGATGTGCCTGTAGAAGGAAGAAGGATGGGGAGGGGGTCACTGAGGTATATCTGTACTTAGGTTTTGGTAAAAGGTGAAAAAGAAAGACCATAAAGTGAAACAAGGCAAGAAAATGAAAAGGGACCTTGAGAGGTCTGGCAGAGCCTCAAGGGGACTGCTGTGGCAGAGGGGCAGAGGGGTGGAGGATGTGGAGGATGGGCGTGAGTGAGGCCTGGTCCTATGCAGAGCCTTGCTGGGGAGTTGTTCTGCTGTTAATACAGGACCCACAGTGTTTGGATGGAGAGAGTAACGTAAGTCCACTCGGGCTTTACAAGACCGTTTTTAAAGAATATTGAGTAGAGAGGGACACAGTTCTACACATACATGCATACACACATCACACACACACTTGTACATACACATACATCTCTCTCACACACACACATGCACACACACAATACTATAAACATCAAGTCTCTTTTCCATGCCAAAGACAGACGAGGTTCTGCAGTCAAGCATGGGAAAGGGTGGAAAGTGGCCTGCATGCCGTCTCGGAGAGCTGTACTTGAGAAGTTGTTTGTAAAAAGAGGAAGCCGGGAATCCCAGGCTTTCAGAAATGTGCAACCTGCATGCATTGCAAAGTGTGAATGGGAGTTTACAGACAAGAGAAGAAGAAAATCCCTCTTGACGCTTCTTTTAAAAAGAGAAAGCAATAAAGAGCCCTGGGTTCCAACCCAAACCACACAAAAACAAGAGAAACACAGCAACTCCAGCAGGCACAGGCTGTAGTGAGAGGCTCTCCTCAGTGAGTTCCTATGTGTCAGCCCCAAGAGCTCACGAGTAACACACGCAAGCCCATTTGCCATCACAGACCTTATAGCCATGAGTTTATTTTTCCTTTTATAAGAAGTTATCTCTGAGCCAGCTCGTAGATAAAGGACCGTACCACCAAGGCTGACCACCTGAGTGCTGAACCCAGGACCCATACTGTAGAAGAAAAGAACTGACTTCAGCGTGTTGCTCTCTGATCTCCACATACATGCCATGGTATGTACAGGTACACACATATGCACGTATACACACAACAACAACAGCAATAATAATAAAATTAATTAATTGAAGGGAATCCTTTCATTTAAATTACCTGTCTTTTCATGTCCTGGAACTGGGAACTCAGTGCTGTAACTCTTCGGTCATTTTCACTTCCATCTCCAGGCCTACACTGATGGCCCCTGCTTCTCTGGAGTTTGCTGGTAGGGTCCTCATCACTTCTGCAGACGCTGCTTACCCTTCAAGAGCCCTCATCACTTTTCTCTATCCAATGTCTCATCCCATTCAGGATTATCTGAACAAACACAGGCTCCTTACATCCTATGGCCAACTTTGAATGCCATATGTTGCCACCAAGTTCTGCTACAAGCCCAGCCACTTAACAACACTGTGTGTGATAATGTCTAGTGGTGTAGCAGGACATTTTGATCTGTACATTAGTGTGTTTCCTAAAATGACATGTCATGTGTAGAACTCAATCCAAGAGTTCTAGAGAAAAGTGGCCCCAGAGGACCGCCTTAACTGCAGCATTGCCCGCGTGTACCTTGATTCTGGCATCTTCCCTGAGTGCCCGGCACTAGTTCTGAAAGCCTCTGGCTCCCCTTGGCAAGCAGCCTGCACGGGGGCTCGTATTTAACCACAGTGGCTTCTTTTCTGCCTCCTCTTTGCCTGGGTAACCATGCTCCTTTAATAAAAATGAATGTCTCAGAGGGAACTTCAATCCACCGCCTCCCTCCTGCACTGAATGCCATGTGTTTACACACCTTGGAGATTACTCTGAAATCCTGGGAAATCATTAAGTGGCAACACACTTGTGACAGAAAACACTCCCTCTCCTGAGACTGTGGATGCGGAAGAGGCAGAGTGCTTCAGCCTGGGAAGGCAGACCTCCATGGAAGATGCACTAACCCCAAGGAGCCCTAGGGATAAGCTGGAGGCTCTGCCCCCATACCCACAGAACACATGGGCACATCCCTAACTGTCCCAAAGGGTTGAGTTTCTGCATGGACTGAGCAGAATAGCTTGGCAGTGAGACAGGAACTCATGGCATTTCCACCCCACCTGCAGTCAAGAGCTCACTTAATGCCACTCCAAAGAAGTGATGTGTGGGGGGGTCCATCCCCCTCTAGCGGGAGCTAGGTCACTTGGTCCTCACTGTGGAAGCAAGCAGCTGGGTATTCTTTAGGAAAGATTTCCATGCCCCGTTTTCTTCATAGAAAATATTCATAAACTTGCCAGGAGTGGTAGAGCACACCTTCAACCTCAATTCAGCAGGCTGAGGCCACAAAAGGCCAGCCTGGGCTATGCAGCGAGTTTCAGGACAACCTGGGCTACAGTGTAAACTCCTATCTCAAAATAAATAACAAATAGCAAACAAGCCAAATATGTAAGTATATTTATAAACTTAAGGAGTATTAATCTCAGGAGCAACCCTTTAAAACATGTGTTATAGTTATTATTTACATGGAACTTCAAAGAATCAAGGTGAATTCCTCTTTCTACCAAAGCCTGCTGTCATAGCCTCTGCTCTCCAACAGTGGAGACATCCTACGCTGTGTGACCAGTCTCTCGACCTTGTGCTGTTATATTACAAATGGATTGCTGAGTGTTGGCAAGGGTTTATTGGAACACAAAGCAAATATTAACTTTTTTAAAAATTAAATAGCCTTCTTTAAAGTTATTCTTTTACATTGTGCATGGCATTTCATGCCTATAATCAAAGAAACTCTGGAAATTGGTGCGATGGCTCAGGGGTTAAGAGCACTGGCAGCTCTTCCAGAGGTCCTGAAATTCCCAGCAACCACATGGTGGCTCACAACCATCTATAGTTGTTCATGCAGATAGAGCACACATATACACAAAGTTAATTTTAAAAAATAATCACAGCACTCTGGAGGCTGAAGCAGGAGTTTTGCCACAGTTCTATGCCAGCTTGGATTGCAGAGCAAGACCCTATGGAAGAAAGGAAAGAAGGGAGGAAGGAAGGAAGGGAAAAAGAAAAACCAGAGTTGTATTTTAATAGAGAGTAATATATACTAACTGTAATAATTAATTGTACCTTAAATATGGAGAAATTTTAATTAATTTCTATTTTATACATATGAGGGTTCGCCTGCATGTGTGTAAGTACACCATATGTGCATGCAGGCCATGGAGTCCAGATGAGGTCGCTGGATCTCCTGGAACTAGAGTAACAGACTTGTGAGCTACATGTGAGTAACGTGAGCTACTAGCAGGTGCCAGGAATCAAACCAGGTTCTCTGCAAGAGCAGCAAATGCTCTTAAGAACTATCTTTCTGGCCCCAATGAAATAAAAGATGTTGTTCTCTGCACTGTCCCAAGCCAGAAAAACACCTCATGGTTTGCCTGCGTTCAGATTCTGCTCTTGCAAGGAAAGGTTCAAGGGCACGAACAAGTGAGGAATAAACCAATACATCTCTCCTTCAGAAATCCATTGCACTTCTACCTCCTGAAAGACCAAGGCTTAAGGAAGAGTGGTTTTGATCTGAAAGAACGCAAGAAAAGCTGGCTGGGGGTTGCGTGATGGATTCCATTAGCTACAGTCTGTGGTGGGCGGGAGAAGTCTGCTGCTCCATGATGTCGCTTTATTGCTAACATGGACGCCTTGATTTTCTTAGAGGTGCAGTAAAGAAAGAAAAAGAAAGCCATCTAGGTGAAAATGGTGGAGGTTTTATTTACGCTAAAGAAGCTAAAATGCTCTTGGCCTTGGACAGTTCAGTCTTTCCAGTCCAGTTACAGCCATTAGCATGAACGGACAGGCCAACTGCTGTGCTTATGGGCTATAGCTATTCAGTAACACCAGTCTCTGTTTGACCCTACAAACAGAACCTCGGTAGGATCTGGCATATTGGCTACCTAAAACAAGTTTGTCTTATCTCATAATAGCTTTTTAAAATTCTAAATGAAAATGTCAGTTTTGAGACATATATTTCTCATCATCAGAGTGGCCCATGTGTCCCTCCCTATCCGGTACTGATGGCAAATCTGTGTTACCATTTCCCCTCCCAAGACCAAGAGCTGCCTCTATCCCTCCCCAAATGTACCAAAAACCAACTCTGTAGCTAACATTGTGAAAAACGTGAAGACGGACATTTGTCTCAAGGCCAAACACAGCCCAACACTAAACACCAGAGTCTGGCTTCTTAATTTATAAACACTCCGTGACTTAGATGTTGAATGCTGACTCGATTTCCCCAAAAGGAACCTCATCATTCATTCCTGAGCCTATGCTTCAGGTAACTTCCAGAATGGACCTGGTACCTTCTCTCACAGGTACTGTTAAGTCCTGAGAGCTAAAGTTATACAGATGCAGCAGGAGGCTGGTAGAGGTTTTGCTGACCTTGGGATTCTCAGCCTGCTATGGGTGGTTTGGTCTCTAGCAGGGCTGCTCACCTATAGTGTGCCAGTCCAGAATCATCTCTCCTGAGTCTGTGGTCTTTATGACCAAAATCTACTCAACTCCAGATGTCTCTGAAGAGTGAGGTCCTTATTCATCCAATGGTTTTCCAAAATATCTGTTCTCTTGAGAGTATCTCGCCAGTGTAGATCCCAGTTCTTTGACAGCCATTAGAAATAGCCTTCTTTTCCAATACCTTTGTCCAGGTGGGAAGCTAATATATGGACTATTCTGTGAGAATGAATGAAGATTTAACCTTGTCATTGCACCCACCAGTCTCTGTGAGGTTCAGACCTATCTACAGATACTCTCCTGGATTGACTTTAAACAGAGGCAACCCTTCTCCCCAGGCATCCTTTCTTACCCAGCTTCCACAGGGAATCCCAAGCCTAGCCCTGCTTAACTGTCTGTTAAGGTAGACGTAACTATTTAAATGATACTTGGTGTTCTACGCGCTGCGTGCTGACACACTTCAGGGAGTATGCCTCATCAAGTTCTTGGGTGAAAAGGACATTTGGAAGGAAGAATTCCCTGGAGAAAGCCTCCAAGAACTCTAAATTCTACCACACCCTGGTTAAGAGAACTGGGAATGTCTTGGCTGTGGGAATGTCCGACATTTTGGCCGGAAATAACTGCTCCTAATCTCAGGGACTGAAGCTAGGTCATATGGTAGTGATATGGATACCTTTCCTAAGAAACATTTATGTCATAAAGCCTTGTAGCATTTAGTGAGCTATGAGCTATGAAGAAAAAAAGATTTCTGGCCCAGGAGATACAATGAACATTTGATGTTAGTTGTTGAGTGGGGCTCAAATGGGGAGAAATGGGTTTGAGGTACAGATAAAATATCCAGGTGCTTACACATAAAAATGCTTCAATAAATGGGCCAGAAGTCAGGGAAGAACAATGAGCCACTAGGAGAAAACTATGGGGCATCAATGGCTTGAGAGGCCAACATCAAGAGTCAGGGGGATCATTTATACAAGAAAAATGAATTATGCATCAACCACAATGTGAACGCTTGTAACTAAGAGACCATTTTACCATTTTACACGGAATGGCTGGAAACTGATCGTGTGACCATTGAAACTACATCAGCAATTTCATGGAGTTGAAAAATAAATAAAAGATTCAAGCCTGGCAGGTTAGTTATCATTAAATATAAATATTTGTATTGACTTGTGTATACTTGTATATATATTGCAATGAAGAGGAGTAGGAGTAAGCTGTTTGATCAAAGAAAAACTGTAATTTCAAAGTGGGCACCTGCTGTTGAAGAAAGAATTCTGCACAGATATATAACACATTATTGACAGGAGGAACTTTCCAGACACATGTGTTGGGAGAGATATCTGCTGTATACTTCTACACAAGCTTTCTTATTTGCATTTGTATTTAAGACGAGAACCTCATGTTGTACAGGCTGCCCTGGAACTCTCTTTGTAATCAGAGCTGACCTTGAACATCTCATCTTCCCACCTCCACTTCCTGAGTGTCGGAATTGTGTCCCGTGCTGGGCACTGAACTCAGGGCCCATACATGCTAAGCAGACGTTCTACCAAGCCATCATGTGCTTTTAAGTAGAAGAAAAAAGAGTCTGTAAGAAAACAGAGTGACACCTTAGAATTCTAAGACACTCCTAGTCTTCTCTGCTTCTTCCCCCTCTCCACTAATTGAAGGAAAAATGCTCTTTTTTTTTTTTTTTTTTTACTGCCAGTGTCTGTTGGGCCAGTAACTTCTGAGGACTTCAGGTTTAGGGGAACACTGTGATCCCCAGAGTAAGAGACGACAGCACAGACCCCATCTTTTGACAGACTTGCTGTTGCTCTTCAGGGGTTTCTCACCAGAAATGGAAAGCAGGTCCCTGCTGGATCCACTTGCTCTCACCCACAGCAGCCTTGGCCCTTGGTGCCTCCAGTCAAGCAGAAATGAGGCTTTCTATTTCAGCAGCCCCTTCCCATCCATCTCAGTGCCTCCCGAGGCCTTTCCTTCCCACAGAGCTCTAAACACGCAGCTCAGCAGAGACTGTATCTGGGACTGAAAGGTCAGCCCCCCTGGACCAAGGGGGCTCTTGCTTCTTGCCCTCCAAGGGCTGCTGCTTTCACATTTGCAGGTAGGAACTTGTCCCCGTTGCTCCCACTGATGAACCTAATGGTTTCCTGGCATGCCAAGACTCCCGGCCATCTGCTCGGTTGGCTGCATGCCCATATCAAAGGTGGCATGTCATGAAGGAAGGGGGCCGTGGGCAGCAACTGTAGAGAATAGGCCCAGGAAACACACTTATTTTCAAGAATAACCCTGAAGCCAAATGAGGACCGCACATGGCACGGCAAGGCAGGACCCCTACTAACAACTGATAGCATAATGCATTAGGACCAGTTTCCAGGGGATGGAGAGGTGGCTCGGAAGTTAAGGACACTGGCTGCTCTTCCAGAGGTCCTGAGTTAAATTTCCAGCAGTCACATGGTGGCTCACAACCATCTGTAATGAGATCTGGTGCCCTCTTATGGCCTGCAGGCACACATGCAGGCAAAACACTGTGTACATATTAAATAAATAAATCTTTAAGAGACCAATTTCCACCATCCGCTTTCCCATGGTCATCAGGGTGGACTTGGGAGTGTAGAGGAGGCAAGGCCTGACCAAGAGGAATTTTCTGGCATGACCAAGCACCAGGCAGGAGGGAGTTCATCCATACAAAAGAATGTGTAGAGATTATGAATCTTACGAAGTCCCCACCAAGGTTGCCCATCCCCATGATAGGAAACCATGCCTTTCCATACCTCTCTCATATATCAGTTGCATACGTGAAGATGGGCAGGATATTCTTATACTAAAAAATTACTTGCTGCTTAACTGAACATAATTTGGCATATACCCTGCATTTTGTTGGCTTAATCTGGAAACCCTACTCTTAAAGCAAGCTGGAAGAAAAACAGAATCGGGGGAACAGAGATTTGAAATAAGTATAAGAAAATTAACAGAAATAGAATTGGGGGAAAAATCGCCTTTCATCTGAAAACACCCCGTTACCTATGCCTGAAGTGCCTACACGGTTGGAGGAGATTAATGCTGAGGTCTTGCCTCTAGGACCAGGATCATTTGTCAGACTTTGCCTTTCATCCTCCCTCTATATGTACACACGAGCATGCACGTATGTGCTCTCTCTCTCTCTCTCTCTCTCTCTCTCTCTCTCTCTTTTTGTGTGTGTGTCTGTCTGTCTGTCTGTCTGTCTCTGTCTCTCAGCCAAACCTGGTCCCTTTAGATGCTGGCAATCTCGTGCTAGTCACCATGGATACCTGGGATGCTACCCTTCTCCATCAGTACTGCTTTGGGGGTGACAAGGACAGCAAGCAGTATGGAGATACATAGAGATGCTTCACTCTGGGTCTGGATCCCAGATCTGTGACTTATCAACTGCAAGTCTTTAGACAAGTTTCTTCTTCACTGTGGAATGGCAATTCTCAGTTTTTGTTTTCTCAGCTTCAAAAACCATGTCAACATCCATCTCATGGTCTACAGAGGTGCTATGAATGCAGAAGATGATAACATACTAGGTGCCCAGTGGTTGCCCAAAATAGTGGCAGCTACTACTATTGCCTTTGTCCTTACCATTATTTGAGAACAGCTGACAAGCACAGGTGCCCAGGAACTGGCTGTCTAAATCCCAAGCCTGGCTTTCTCTGAGTTGAGTGCATCCCTGTACCTCAGTTTACCCATGCATCCAACTGGTAAACATAACCATGCCTAGTAAACAAAAGGCACCGCGTAAATATTGGCCACGGTTGGCAACTTTTGTGACATGTTTGCAGCCCTCCCAGACCAAGCACTCTCCATGCATCTTCAGCATGCTACCTACTCAACACATGGACTTCTCACCATGGGCCTTAACATTACCCACTGTGCTCAGTGTCCAACGAGAACTCACTGAGTGTTTGAGGGTAAAATAATGGCAGTGAAGCAGGATCTCCCATGAGCCATTGACCTGCACAAACACAAGGAGAAGTATCCTGCCTGTGAGCATGTGCAGACAGACAGACAGCAGTCACCTGTCTTCATGGTGCCTGCTACACACCAGACACCGCAGTAGGTACCGTGCAAAAGAGTTTTCATTTAGGGTCTCATGGTCCCTGAGGATTAGCTTCTTGTTGGCTATTTTAGGGATGAGCTCAGCTGCTCCTCCACTTTACACAGCCTGAAAAGGTTTCAAGATTCATCCTCAGATAACCTGAAGCCACTGCCCTGTGATGCTTGGCTATGGGCAGTTACTGGAACTGGTCGGCCCTGTCTGTGTGGCTATCAGCGGAGATGGCAATAGCGCTCTTACAACTGTGGTGAGGATTAAGCAGACGGCACTGTGTGAAGTGCTTGCCCCACGCTGGCATTCACCGCATCCTCAGCAAGCATCCAGTGCTGAGAGTAGAACTGGGTACTACAGTCCTTCCTGTCCACGGTCCACAGTCCTGTGATGCCTACTGAGAACAGAGCCGAAAAACAAAAGCCAAAACTCCTGCCTCACTCAACAGCCAGGAGCATTCTGCTTTCCCAGGCACTTCTGAAGGAGACTATCTTTGAGCAGCAGCTTCTGGGACTTCATTGCCTACCCTGGAAGATGATTTCTCCTCTAAGACGATCCTGAGCGGAGAACTCACTCAGAACCACCAGGACCAAGAGTCATACTCATCACCATGTACTTACTTCCCCATAGGCCTCCTTCCAGCTCCCCAGGCAGCCTGGCACACCCCGCGCTGCCTTCCATGGCAGCCTGGCACACCCCGTGCCGCCTTCCGTGGCAGCCTGGCACACCCC
>JAQHUG010000107.1:1074837-1089219 GCA_028555095.1 Dicrostonyx torquatus | reverse complement strand
CCTTGTCCATCCATCCACCCATCCAACCTTGTCCATCCATCCACCCATCCAACCTTGTCCATCCATCCACCCATCCAACCTTGTCCATCCATCCATACATCCATCCACCCATCTATTCACCCATAGGTCCTGGGTGTGTCCTATATCTCTAGACTAAGGTCCTTTCAGCTCAGGCATCCCATGAGCCCAGGAATGGCATAGCACATAAAATCAGCCTCCACTTTAGAGTGTGTGCTCACTGTTGACTATTGTGGACCATGAATTTCTCACCCTCCTGTCAGCAACATGGTACGGAGAGAAAGTTCTTTGCTTGAGAAAGATACCATCTTATCCATTTTAGCTTTCAATCGTTAAAAAGGAAATAAAATTAAAGTTTTCATAGAAAAATATAGTTATCTCTTAGTTATAAATACAAATGTCAGAAATATATCAAAGACATACTTCAACAAGAAAAATTAAGTTTAGATAATTTTGGAAAACTCGCTCTGAGAAACTTTCTCATCTTCTTTAATGCTTTCTCTAAACAAACATGCATGAGGAAAAATTAAGGAATGATTCTGATGTCTATTGAAATATCTGGGAGAACTTGGGATATGGCCAAGTGGCAGTTTCCTGGCACACACAAAACCATAGATTTGGTCATCAGCACCATAATATATGAGTAGAGGAGGGGATTTTCTTGATACATATCTTAAAATTAATTTGGATGCAAAACTGAATCTTGAAGCAGCACCACGAAGTGGATATTAAGGAAAATGTAAGGTGCTTCCAAATCAAGCCGTGTGTGAGCAGGCTCAGTTTTACCTTTGAAATGCTATCTCGAACTTTGATAGGAAGGAACTGCTATAAAAATTAGGGTGAGAAAAATGTAGAGCTCAATAAAAATCAATTTAAAAAATAGGGTAAGATTCTTCTATGAAGATTGGGAAGCCTGGGCTCTGTCTGGGGAGCAAAAAAAAAAGTTTATCACTTGGCTTCACGTTCATGCCTTGATTTCCTCATTCATCCTACATGTCCCCTAGTTTCTTCCTGGATCCCATAAGCCAATCATTTTTAATGCACATCGAAAACTACAACTCATTAGCAGAAACCAAAACCCCCACCAGGGCTTCATCCCAACCCTACATCAATAGAGTGAGTACCTGAAGGAGGATACAGGGCTAGGCCCAGCCCTGGGGAGGAGGAAGCAAGAGTATCAGCAGCTAATACCAGTTCAGTTATACAAGCGTTCTAGGCATCCTGGGTCTAGAAAATTTAATGAAAAAATCCTTAAATATACGTATAAACATGCATGCATATAGCAAACTGTAACAGGAAGGCCACTTGTTAGTCCCAGCCACCCAGAACTGAAATAATCACACAAAAACTGTATTAATTAAATCACTGCTTGGCCCATTAGCTCTAACTTCTTATTGGCTAACTCCTACATCTTAATTTAACCCGTCTCCATTAATCTGTGCATCACCACAAGGACATGGCCTACCAGCAAAGTTTCAGCATGTCTATCTCTGGCAGCGGAAGCTCTATGGCAACCCTGAATCCACCCTTATATCTCCCAGCATTCAGTTCCATCTTCTCCACCTACCTAAGTTCTGTCCTATCAACAGGCCAAGGCAGTTTCTTTATTTATTAATGGTAATTACAGCACACAGAGGGGATTCCCACATCAGCTGATGTGGATTTTAACAAAAAATAAATAAAAATTAAAAACCATGTGAGTTAAAAATACAAGCTAGAGGTTGGAGCTATGGCTCCATGGATCCTTGACTACTCATCAAAAGGACCCGGGTTCAGTTCTCAGCACCCATATGGCAGCCCACAACCATCTGTAATTCCAGTTCCAAAGGATCTCACACCCTCTTCTGGCCTCTGCAGGCACCAGTCATGGAAATGGTACACAGACATATATGCAAGCAAAACACCAGTGACATAAAATAAAATAAAAATGTTTAAATGCAAGATAGAGGATAATATACCATCGAGCTACTTGTATTTTTAAAGTAACCAAAACAATGTTGTATGTTGTTTAAAGGTTTCAGAGAGGATGAAATATATATATTGTGTGTATATATGCTTAACTATTTTAAAAATTGTAATTATTCCTCAGAAGAGGGAAAGAAACAAAACAGAAAGTTAGAGGGGATTTCAGCTAATCCTGAAGTTACTGTCAGAGACTACATACAAACACAGCAAAGTATTAATCACTAGTTCTGGGTGCTGGGGGAACCACTTACTCTTTGGGGATTTCTGTTTAAAGTCACATACTTTAGGCTTCTTCTCAAGCTGTTTTCAACAAGAAAGTAAGAATTGCTACGGAAGATGACGCTTGTGGAAAGTCAATTAAAACAGGGCTGACGCTTGAGTAGGGTCAGAAGTCCTGGTTCTACAGCCTCTGCCAAGCTGCTCAGCAGGGGACACTGTCATCACCTCACAGGGGGCAGGAAAGTCATCCTGGACCCTGAAATGCGAGAGCATCCCACTCCGAGAGAAGGTTCTCAAGGCAGAGTCAACCCAGACCACCTGAACCTTTAGCTCGACCAGGTTTCTCTCTTCGTCTCTGTGTTGAAAATTGGAACATTCATAATGTTTTAAAAAAATAGGGGTGAACTAAATACCACCATATTCTTCATGTGAATGTCAGTCAAGATATTTTCACAGCACTCCTGTCCAAACTCTCAAGAAGTTAGACCAGAATCCCTTCCCAAGTGCCAGGCTCAGGAGACTATAAGACCAACCCAGAAGGCGTCGAGTTTGACTGACTCCGTACAAGTAATTGAGGATATAAACAAACTGCGTTCAGAAAAACAAATAGTTGTTACCCACATTTTCAAACACTCCCACAGGGTGTGGTAGAAACGTAATTTAAAAATACTCTGAAGTGTTTTCCTTTCTAACCTATCAGGTTGACTAAAGTCTTGCAGCTTGAAAAGGCTAATTAATGATAATGGGGGATTGGGTGCCAAGCACTGGCCACCAGTCCTGGCTGAAGAGGAACTGGTGAGTCCCTGTGGAAGCTAACAGAACAGTAGCCATCAAATACACAAATGCTCACGTCAATGATCAGTAATTGCGTTCCTAGTTATCCTTCAGACTTTCGGGACATAGGTGTGACATGTCATAGGTATGAACTGTTCACGCCATCTGTCTGACGAAGGCCTCAGTGTAACCTAGGCTGGTCTTGAACCTGTTGTTTATCTTAGGAAGGCACTGAGCCTTCAGAGCAGTGGAATTATTGGCTGCACCACTAGAGCCAGTGTTCTGCTGCTGTCCATGATGTAGGATTTTTAATAGCAAAATATTGGAGATGCCTTAAGTTAACACTCGGTGATGACTGCATTAATTGTAGCACATTCAAGAAACATAAATAGCACTGCCACTGCAAAACATGGAAAGGATTCATAATTTGATGTGGAAATCTTAAAGATTTACTATAAATAAAGAATAGTGAAGGCTGGGAACACAGCTCGGTGAGGCATAAGGTCCTCAGCTATGCCCCCCAAAACAACAAAGCAGGACAGACCTGTAATTATAGCACTCTCTGGGTAAGATGGAAAGCAGAGGCAGGGAATGGCCCAGAAATTCACTGCCAGGCCAGCGAGCCTGGAGTATGGATGCAGCACTGGAAACAAGCGGGACGTGAGAACTGATGGCTGACCACACAGGCACTGTGTCCTAAGCATGCGACACACAGAGACAATAATAAATTTGATTAAGTAAAGCACAAAACAGTGAGGGAAGATCACTAATATCCACACAAAAGGAAACAGACGATAGAAGAATTTTCCCCCTTTTTATGGAAACTAGATTCCTTTCTCACACAGTATATCCGAGAAGAGAACATTCTGCTTCCCACAGTTCTGAGGGAGCCAGTGGAGCCCGGGAGAGTGGGACAGAAAGGGAAGCCCTCTAGTCTGTGCTCTGTTTTGAACTTTGTGAATTCTAAAATGAAAATTTAATTTTAGCTCACTGGTGAGACCCGTAGCGGGAGTCCCAAGTTCCAATAGGCGATTCAGGAATCAGATGTCAAAGAGCTCTGAGAGGAGAGACGTCCTCATTTTATCTACTCAAACAATTTTACCCTCCTGAAGACACCATACCAAAGCCAGCACAGGTTTTCTTAAAATCAAGCCAAGGACTCTATTAGACCTCTCCTGAATGAAACTGGTAACAAAAGTGAAAAGACCAAGGTTTCTTTCTTGACCCAATCCTCAACTTGTATGAAGCCAACTAGATATCACAAAAATTCAGAAGGTATTTTTAAAGCAAAATCCTGTCTTCTTGACTCAAAAAACCAACAGGCAAATCCGGACAGTGCAAGCGTCACATTTCAAACCCTTTGAATCCAGGGTGTATGAGCAGAAACCTTACGGGTGGGCTGTCGAGATAGATACGCATCCTGGAGGGCACTGCTCACCCCAGCAAACAGACACAGCTCATGTGCACCTGGCCATTGCTTTGTACTTTATTTTAACCCATTAGCAAGGAGAGTCCTGTGTGATTAAGAATTTTATAAAAACAGCTTAAAAGACTCAAAGTGGGTAGTTCTGGCATTTTAGTATCAGATCTGGCCTTACTTTTAGACGGGGATTCCTAGACTTGAAATACCCCTAAGAACATCCTTTTGTCCTTGCTGCCACTGCTGTTTTCTGTTTCTGTGGATGTGTTACCACCCACCAGCACATCTACTGTACACCCACACGTTCTGAGCACAGTCTTCTGAGTCCACTGTCCACAGAAGGTCTCCTGGCCACTCCATGCCAGCCTCTTAGTTCCTCTGCTCTGGAAAGTTCCTCTGCCATCTCTCCATGGACCAGGTCAACAGGGTTTGGATTTCTGCTTTGAAATGTAAATCAGTTTCCATTTCTTTCATGAGAAAAAATTTCTTACTATTATTCTAGGCATCTTGCTGAGAGCATTGTGGAGAACAGGAATGTTGTCTCTATAGGTGAATCTGCCTTGGCCTGACAGCAAACTTCAGAAGAGAGGAGAGCTGGGCGGAAGAGAGGAGAACTCTCCCAGTGAGGAATCAGTGGATGTATTTCCAGAAACAAGAAAATATATTACCTTGGGAATAGGCAATTTCCCACTTGGACTTTCCTTTTAAAGATAGAAAAAAACTCTTTTAAAACACTTTACAAGTGGACACAGTATCCATCTCAGGAAGCACCCCAGAACAAGTGGACTCAGTATCCATCTCTGGAAGCACCCCAAAACAAGTGGACACAGTGTCCATCTCTGGAAGCATCCCAGAACAAGTGGACACCGTATCCATCTCTGGAAGCCCCCAGAACAAGTGGACACAGTATCCATCTCTGGAAGCACCCCAAAACAAGTGGACACAGTGTCCATCTCTGGAAGCACCCAGAACAAGTGGACACAGTATTCATCTCTGGAAGCACCCCAAAACAAGTGGACACAGTGTCCATCTCTGGAAGCACCCCAGAACAAGTGGACATAGTATCCATCTCTAGAAGCACCCCAGAACAAGTGGACACAGTGTCCATCTCTGGAAGCGCCCCATAACAAGTGGACACAGTGTCCATCTCTGGAAGCGCCCCAGAACAAGTGGACTCAGTGTCCATCTCTGGAAGCACCCCAGAACAAGTGGACACGGTGTCCATCTCTGGAAGCACCCCAGAACAAGTGGACACAGTATCCATCTCTGGAAGCGCCCCAGAACAAGTGGACACAGTGTCCATCTCTAGAAGCACCCCAGAACAAGTGGACATGGTGTCCATCTCTGAAAGCGCCCCAGAACAAGTGGACACAGTGTCCATCTCTGGAAGCACTCCAGAACAAGTGGACACAGTATCCATCTCTGGAAGCGCCCCAGAACAAGTGGACACGGTGTCCATCTCTGGAAGCGCCCCAGAACAAGTGGACACAGTGTCCATTTCTGGAAGCACCCCAGAACAAGTGGACACAGTGTCCATATCAGGAAGCACACCAGAACAAGTGGACACGGTGTCCATCTCTGGAAGCACCCCAGAACAAGTGGACACCGCATCCATATCAGGAAGCACCCCAGAACTGACTTTGCAGCAAGCTTTCAGGCATCTTTACCAGGACAAAAGCATTGCTCGATTTCTACTGCTTCTTCATCCTGCAGGTTTTTAAAGATGCATTGCACAATGTGTCTTTGCCACAAGCTCCCACCCACCGCTCCCTTGCTTGCACGCTCCTGACTGATGCAGCTGGCAGCCTAGAGCCGCCAAGGATAATAACTGTGACACTCACTTTTCTTCTTCTCAAGTTGTGGATTCATTAAAAAGAAACATTGTATCTTGCCAGAAAACAGGGTCAATCTCACACTGAATGTTTCTATTCCTTGGTTATAGAGGATAAACACTGAGTTGTATTTACACACATACAAGCACACAGGCACGCATACAAACACATACACACACACACACACACACACACACACCCTTCTGCAATGTCTGTCTATGGGTGGCAACCCACATCAGTACATCATCTACCACCCACAGTGCATGCCTTAAACGCTGTTTAAAGAAAGAAACCCTTCATCGTGTTTATTAGCTCGATTGGTAACACTGATTTTTAACACTGATTTTCCTTTTCTAGAAAGCCCTTCCTGCCCGGTCTCATTCTTTGCTGGGTGTTTGTTTCCCTGTTTTGAAACAGGCTTGAGTTCTGGGTATCAAATTGTATCCCAAACTTGTAATTCCACCTTTGGGTACATGGCAGGGTTAAAAATGGCCAGACTCACTTTTAATTTAGATAGATAGATAGATAGATAGATAGATAGATAGATAGATAGATAAATAAATAAATAAATGTCTCCAGGTTAAGACCCTGCATTCCAAGTTTCAGCCCAGAGTGAATTTGTATGGCCAAGTTATAAACCCCTGAAAATAGGAAACTAATGCCATGAGGATTTAAAATAATAGAAAATGTTTCACATAATATAAACCCATAAGCAGTGTATTATATTTAAGTCTTAATATCTACATACATGGATTATCTTATATCTTGACAATCACACAAAGTAATCTTACTCTCTCTCCCCCCTTCCTTTGACTCTGGGTTTCATTCCTCTGTCTTAACAATGCTCTGGGCCATAAAATACTGTATTAATATTAGTTTGTCACAGCAGCCTAAATTTAGAACAACTCATTAATACGCGAGAGTTAAAGGCAGCCAGCCAAGAGTAGCAGGGACCGTAATCTCTTAAGGCTGTGAGTTATGCAGATATGCCACTTGAACTGGAGAGCCAACCGTTCTTTTCGCTCCTAATAAGAGATTCTATTAGTTCTAAGCTGACTCTAATTCTAATTAAGAAATGTGGGGAAAGGCAATTTTGCCATTGTGGGTGCAGTTGGTGTGCGGCTGGAGTCAGCCTTACACTATCCCGCTTGGCTTCCTGGTCAGAAAGATTAGTGGCACCTACGTGGAATGACTATTCCTCCTGCCATCGGCATGAAAGCCAGTGACATCCCTGCGTGTTTGCCTGGGTGTGATCACTATCAGTGTTGCTGGAAAAAGCTGGGTAATCAGTGGTTTTTCAAAACGAACCTTTTGTGCCTCAGAATCATCTGAGTTAGACAAAAAAGTTTTCCCGTTTTACAAATGAAAAAATATATATATTTCAAATGGCTACATCTGGGCCTGTTACGCCTTTCTTTGGGCTTGTCAAATATTAATTTTTTTTAAATTTAGTCCCTTGCTAAGCTACAAATATTCATGTTTAACACAAGTGGCAGTTCAGGGCTGACGACTTGGTATGTCCCTTTTGAATGATGCATAGAAAGCAGCGGTTAGCACAAAGAAAAAGCCACCAGATTGGTCTCAGGGAAGCCCAGTGTCTGAATTTTTCATGACTCCACCAGCACTTAAAGAATAAAAAAAAAAAGAAAGAAAAAAGGAAAAAACCTGGCTACTGGTGTTGGAAGGGCCAGAATCAGGAAGGTGAGTGCTGGAAATGACCAAGAGTCAGGCCTTGCTTGGGGAAAGGGGAGGGGGCTGCTTAGAAAAATTGGGGCGGGCAGCTTTCTTTTGCTTTGTTTAGGTGTTTGTAAACACCGGAGCAGCAAAAGCAAAATCATGAAAGTATGCATAGTCATACGTCCCTAAAGAGCCCTCTTTTAGAGTCTCTAAGAACACCTAAACTTGCCTTCTCTTGGGTCCTGAGGCTTATTGCTAAACTTCCTTGAGCCTGGCCTCTCCTGGCAGCTTCTTATGCTTATAGCTTCTCCCTCCCGAGGAACTGGGGAAAGTAGGGGATAGAAAAAGTCAATCATCTGTTTCCCTGGCTGCATTCACAGGCATTTCGTGGGGGGGGGGGTGGACAGTGACGTCTTAATTACACAGTTGGCCAGTGACGCCAGACTGCAGTGTGTTTCCGGTGTGACGAACTTGGCTGCATCAGATAGTGGTTTACTAGAAAATCTCAATCGAACCCTGTGAATCAAAATGAATAACAGAATGAAGGGGAGGGGAAGACAGTGTTTAAGCAACCGATAGCGTCACCTGTCACCATCTCATTAAGCTCTTAATGAGCTCTTTTCTATTCTTGGTCACATCTTTTTTTTTTTTTTAATATAAGTCCCTTTGAACAGCTGGGAGTAAGAACTGCCTTTGATCACAGAATTCTTCTGAATTTTCACTCAAAACGAGGCCATTTTCATTCTGACTTGGGGTATTTTTTTATGAGTTTATTTCCCTCAAGAACATTCCAGGGTGTAGCTCTTCCAGGCCAGGAAGATCCTGAACAATTAATGTATACATTTTTACATAAATGTTTATAAATTTAACAAAGGGAGAGAGCTTTGCCACAAGAAGGCCCCACTCTTTTGAAGGTGGTTTTCTAATGATGACCCTTGGCGTGTTGGACCACATGGGATTCCTCGGAGAAGAGTCGGATGAAAATTAGTCTATTCTCATTTCAAACAGAATTTCGCTCAAGTCCTGATCAGAGCGGCAGTGCGCAGTCCAGGGAGGCAGCACTGCTCGTTCGTTCCGCAGCCTCGCTCTCCTGGTAATTGTTGCAGGAGAGCGCAGTGACAAGACTCTGGGATGTGAGCGGCCTGGATGTACTCCGGCTGTTACGCTCTGTTTAAAGATTTAAACCATCGGGGTATGATAAGGCTTTTTGATGTTCATTGAACATGGAGCTTGGGTACAGAAGAAGGGGAAAGGGCTTTCACCAGAAGGCAATCATCTTTCAGAGCCGCAGTCAGACCCGGAGCGGTGGGGATAGCTCCGCCTCAGTGTAGCCTCCCAACAAAGGGAGATGAAAGGGGCAGGGTGAGGCAGAGGCCAGCTCCGGCTGTGAGGCAGAACTCCGGATGAGAGTTCGATGCCTTCAAATGCAGCAAAAACATTTAGTGTTCCTCTTTCATTAAAACCAACTCAGGCGTGGCAGGGAAGGCAGGGGCAGCCGAGCGGCAGGTGTAAATCTGAGGGAGGGGAAGCCTCGGCTGACCCTAGACTTAGAGGAGCCTCCTGTAACTTATTTTTGAAATTCCTTAATGAGTATTTACTTGCTCTCACAGTAGGAATGTGATTTCAGCGTTCACAGCTGTGAACCTGGAAGACCGTCATCCTTAGAGTACATCCTTCAAGATCCTCTCCACGTCCTCCTCCCCTAAAGGTAGAACCTGAATATTTGTCTTGAAGAATATGTAATCATCCATGAAAGGGCGTGCCCCCAAAAGAACCCAACCAATTTCTTCAGTGCCTCTGCTCTGCCGAAATAACAGCTCCCCACCCTGTTCACAGCCTGTGGGGCCTTGTTACTAACTCTGCACATTGCAGTAATTAAACAAAAGCCAAGACTTCATTGCTGCCTCACCAGCCACAGGTTCCGGGCTGGCAACATAAACCAAATGTTTGTGGATTGAATGAATCCCCCCTGGAAATGACAGAAGGGAGTGCCATGCATTTTCTGTGGTTCCATCTAAAGCGGGTAGGGGGCGCTACTGAAGTGGTTTAGCCAGTAAAAGCATTTGCACTAACCTCAAAGACCTGAGTTTGGTCCCCAGGACCCACATAAAATACCTGGGCCTGGTGGCAAACACCTGCAATCCTAACACTGGGAAGGAGGACACAGAAGGGTCCCCGGGGCCTGGAGGCCATCTGGTCTAACCATTTGATGAGCTCCAGAGCAAATGAGAGACCCCATCTCTGACCTAAACACACAAGAAAGAAGGCAGGTGTGGATTTCTGCCCCCTCCCCCACAGCACCACCAGCTGACATTTCCTGACCTGAAGATAGCTTGGTGGCTTCCTAGAGGATTCTGGGAACTTATATCTCCTAAGATTTACCTCTTCCTTCTCCAGACCAGGAAGACTAAAATCCATGTAGTAACGAAGACAACCTTGGACAAACATTCAGACTTGGGGAGCGGGGAGAAAAATGAACTGTTTGGTAACATTCTTGCTGCTTCTGGTCTTCCTCTCCAAGACATCTTCAACTTGGCAGAGAGGTTTTAGGAATATATAGCCACCAGCACAGTTTAAGAGCGAGACTTGTTCAGTGGTGTAGCTCTGTTGGGGAGGTTGCCAGCCACAAAGCCCTGGTTTCCCTGCCAGCATGTGCATAGCAATACAGAGTTAGCCTGAGGCCAACCTGGCATGCATGGGACCCTGCCCCCCTCCCAAAAAAAGGAAAAAAAATCAAGAGAAAAGTCTAGTGGCAAGAATAACGTACAGCATGACCTCCCCCCTTGTCGAGTCTCACTGTGAGCCCTTGGCCCTACTCTCACCATCATTTCTTCCTTAGAGGTCAAACCTCATCCTCCCAGGTTGCCTCAGAGCAACTTGAAATGGACTCGGCCACTCAAGGAGGCAGCCAGAGAAGAGACTTCCCGTTCTAGCCCAGAAAGCAGCACATCTACCAAACAGCTGTGTCCAGCATCCATTGCTCTCAGGCCTCAGTGTGAAGAGCATGAGGACCAGAAAGGCAAAGAGGCCCCTACTCAACACATCCCAGAAGGTCACAGCGCACATGTGCCAAGGGCCCACCCCAGCCAGCCCGGCCCAAGAGGCTAGTGTCTCCAAACACTAGTCGGTGTCTGATCGCGTGAACCCTAACCCAGGCACTGCCAGGCAGTTCTCACCGCACACCTCTGAGAAAGACGGCAAACTGACATACAAAGTCAGAACAATGGAATTCACCAGAATGATTATGTTTCTTCTCTTTTTAATGTTTTCCCCCGTCATCACTGGACTGGACTTGGATAGGATACGCATTTCTCTGAGGTTCTAGCCACTTGGCCTCTCTGGGTCATGGTGGGAGAAGTGAAGTATGGTCCGTTTTGGCATGGGCCAGGACTCTTGCTAGCATCAGGAAGTATTGACCTTGAAGTCTCTGTGGAAACCACAGATCAGCCATTTCCTGCAGCCTTCCTGCCAGGTCCCAGCTAATAGTCGTCAGCCGCCATCCATTACCAAGAATCCATTTAGTTCAATTCAAATCTAGAGAACTCAGTGGCCAAATAACTTGTCCTATGTGTCCTCTGGCTGTCCTACACACACACATACACATACAAACATACACACACAAACACACATATACACACAACACACATACACATGCACACATACATAAAACACACACACAACACATACACACACATGCACACACATACACATGCACACACACATACACCCACAACACACACATATACACAAACAAACACACAGACACTCACACATACACACACCACTGAACGTCTAGAAACAAATTGGCTGATGATTAACTTAACATCTTCACTAGATTTCCTGTGGTGGAACCAACCTGCTGTGAGAACGACCCTCCAAGACAGAGGAAAAGCAAGATAGTGCCAGTTGCTTCGATTTTCTTGCACTTCTGGGTACACCAAGAAAAAAACTCTCCTTGAAAAATCAATAAGGCAGATTGTGCCCAGCAGTCCCCCATTACAGAATTAAGTCCATATGCCCACACAAAAACAATGAGGAGACCTGGCTAGCAAGGCACCCGTTTGTTTGGTTTGACCTTAGCTGCCAGGGAATGAGACCACAAGACTGGATATAATATAATGCAAACCTTGGCCTATCCTGGTCATGCATATGACTGACCCTCGGGGCACGGCCATCAATTTTCTATTAAAGATCAGAGATTTGACATATCAAAGTCAACATCTAGCTGAGTAGCTGCGGCAACTTGATAATGCTGCCTTTGTGGATTTCACAGTGGCTTTTCACTAAAGTATCGGGAAGGTAGCCGGTTTCAATCCTGACCTGCCAAGATCTGAATATGAAATAAAGGATTTCGGCTTGATCTCCTCATGATGTGAGAATCAACATTCTGGTAAATGTTAACTTAGTGCTCTGAATAGCTCAGTAATAGATGGGTTTAGGCAGTAATAGGTTTAAAATGTCAACTTATTGAATAATAATTTCATGTTGTACAAATACTATGTGTAAGAAGGGATTTGTTTTGCAAATTTTGAAATAAATGAATGGATTTATAATGCCCTTGACTGTTCCACTGTTCTGAGCAGAATCCAATAGAAGAGTGGAAATTCGTGTGTGCTTCCCTGGTCTTGTTTTTCTGCTTTTGTTTCTATGTAGTTTTCATAATTACAGGGCCTCTCTGAATCCTGGTTCTTAATTGGGTTCTTCCATACTTTGTCCCCAAAGCCAGGGTGATGCCATTCTTCTCTAGTAAAACTAAAAACTCAATTATCCTAGCCTATAAAATGTTTCATGACACTAAGAGCATCAAAACCTTTCACCAATCCAGCTATAAAACCCTCAACTGTTCAAAACACAGGAACTGGGGAAAAAAAACTCAGCTTCCATAACTGAACTCAGCCCTTCAGTCCAATTACCAGATGACAGCTCTACAAATCCTAGAGGAACGCAAGTGTGGGCAAAACAAAATGGTGATGAGGCGCTGGGGGTCTGGGACAAACACCTGAGCTATGGCTGTGGAAAAGGTCCCCGATTCTGCAGATGAATCCCCACACACACATAACACATACATACACACACAAACACACAAACAAACATAGCACACAGAAACACACACAAACATACAATACCTGAGTCTTGGACTACGGAAAAGGTCCCCGGATTCTGCAGCTGAATCCCCCACACGCACACATAGCACACATAAACATACACACACATACAAACACACACCACGTACAACACGCACATACAACCACACAACACATACATACAGTCACACTCAAACACACACAACACACAACACATCCCCCCATCCTGGATGAAATAAATGTGCTTTTTGAGAGGGAACACGAGTGTCAAGAAACCATCCAGTATGTTGGCTAGATATTTTAGATCAGATATTTCTCTGTGTTCCTGAAATCTCAGGTTGCAGGGACCAGGGGAACCCACTAACCAGGCAGGCCAAGTAGCTCTTGACCTGTGAGAAAACAGGTATTGTGACATTTCTTGTTGGTGCACAGATGCTCATACCTGGTGATACCTACATGAACTAGTCCCGGCCAGATCTGCCCAACTGATGATCTTGTCTGAGCTCCCACGGTGCTATCCATAAAATAAGAATATGACACTAAGAGTTAATTTGAAAGAAGACAAAGTAAGAGAGTAAGATGGGGAGCGATGGCAGCCAGTAAATGATGCGTTACCAAGCAAGCTCCCACTGTGGGTAGCAGGGACTCGGTTCCTCCCAGGATGTTCCGAATGGATTTAGTACAGAACTCCCTCCCCCAAGCATGGTGTTAGGGGCTTTCCTCAGTGCTGTGACCACATACTTGACAAGAAGCAACTTGAGGAGAAGGGGCATATTTGGCTCACTGATGGGTTTCACAGCTCATCCTGTTGGAGAAGGTGCAGCTACAGGAACTTCCTTACATCTTAGGGGATCAGAAAACAAAGAAAAGGAAACACAGGCATCGAATTGGCTTTCTGCTTTGCCTCATCACATGGGATAGTGCCCAGTCACAGTGGGTCTCCCTCCTCGGCCTCATCACATGGGATAGTGCCCAGTCACAGTGGGTCTCCCTCCTCGGCAACGCCTGCACAGACGCGGACACAAATATGTGTCTCCTGTCTTCTAAACCCCATCAGGTTGTCAGGGAAGTCTGAGGACCACAAAAGGTAAGCTGTGTGTGTACAACTCTTCTTGTCGTTCATGGAAGTTGTTTCTTGGGGATAAGAACCCTAGGCACTTCTGACTCACTGTCTGGGTGAGCAGAGGAGGTTCTTAGACAGAATGCATTGCTGGGATTGCAAGCCAGGCACCGTGCACTGGAATGTGGACAGAAAGAAGGCAGTGGCCCACAGCCTCTGCTCTAGACCTGACCTTTATTAACCTTTGACACGTTTCTATTGGTCTTTAAGTTATGGAAGTAATGTGGCTTATGTATAGCAATGATAAGTTTAGGCAGTAAACATGAGTAGAAC